>VIAB01032733.1:8417-20271 GCA_009801035.1 Oophaga pumilio | reverse complement strand
AACATCAGAGAATTCACACAGGGGAGAAGCCATTTTCATGTAAGCAATGTGGAAGATGCTTTAATAATAAATCAAATCTTGTTAGACATGAGAGAACTCACACAGAAGGAAAACCATATTCATGTTCAGAATGTGGGAAATGTTTTAATCAGAAACATCAGCTCATAACACATCAAAGAATTCACACAGGGGTGAAGCCATTTTCATGTTCAGAATGTGGGAAATGTTTTAACGAGAAATATCAGCTCATAACACATCAAAGAACTCACACAGGGGTGAAGCCATTTTCATGTTCAGAATGTGGGAAATGTTTTAATCAGAGACATCAGCTCATAACACATCAAAGAACTCACACAGGGAAGAAGCCATTTTCATGTTCAGAAAGTGGAGAAAGTTTTACCATGAAACCAGTTCTTGTTAAACATCAGAGAATTCACTCAGAGGAGCAGCCATTTTCATGTTCAGAATGTGGGAAATGTTTTAATCGGAAATATTTTCTTATTAGGCATCAAAGACTTCACACAGGGGAGAAACCATTTTCATGCTCACAATGTGGAAAATGTTTTAATCAGAAACATGTTTTTATTACACATCAAAGAATTCACACAGGGGAGAAACCATTTTCTTGTTCTGAATGTGGAATCTGTTTTAACCAAAAACATAGTCTTATTAGACATGAGAGAATTCACACAGGGGAGAAGCCGTATTCATGTTCAGATTGTGGAAAATGCTTTACTGTAAAATCAGATATGATTAGACATCAAGAAATCCACAAAGGGGAAAAGCCATATTCATGCTCAGAATGTGGGAAATGTTTTACTCGGAAATCAGATCTTATAACACATCATAGAATTCACATAGGGGAGAGGCCATTTTCATGCCCAAAATGTGGAGAATGCTTTACCCGTAAATCAAGTCTTGTAAGACATGAAAGATCTCACACAGAGGGAAACCAGTTTAATGTTTAGTATGTGGAAAATGTTTCACTGTTAGATCAGATCTTGTTAAATATCACAATTTACGCGGCAAAAGCCACTTTCAAGCTCAGAAGGTAGAAAACATTAAATGTCTTTAACCCCTTCCTGACATGGCCAATTTCCTTTTTCGCATTTCTGGTTTTTACTCCCCTTCCAAGTACCTTAATTTTTTTATGTTTCCATGGATATAGCTGTATGAGGGCTCGTTTTTTGCCTGGGTGAGTTGCACTTTTGAATGACACCATACATTTTATCATATAGTGAACTGGAAAACAAAACAAAATTCCAAGTGTGTTGAAATTAAAAAATAATTCAAGTCCAGAAAAGTTTTTTGGGGTATTTTATTTACCCTGTTCAATATATGGTAAAACTGTAGTTTGATTCCCCAGGTCCATAGGAGTACGCAGATAGATACCAAATGTGTATAGTTTTTTTTGTTTTTATTTAAGTGGTTAAAAAATGTGGAAATTTGTAAAAGAAAAAAAATTAGCTTTTGTCATAATTTTTTTTAAAACTGGTAGCGTTCATTTTTCAAGATCTTGGGATTTGTGAAGGCTTATGTTTTGTGCCCTGAGCTTTTTTACTGATACTATTTTTGGGTAGTGTGAAGAAACCAGACTGTATCTTAATTTCCCAGACAACCATGTTTTTGTAAACCCACAAGAATTGACTTTTATCTGTATATTGGCTTGTGGATTTAAAGGCTGGGTCTCACATAGCGATACACCAGCAATCCCGACAACAATATGCACTTGTCAGGATCGCTGGTGTATCGCTACATGATCGCTGCTGAGCTGCCAAACAGGCAGCTCAGGGCAGCGATCAGCACAAGGACACTGCGGGTAACATCGCTTAGTTACCCGCAGTGTACCTTGGATACCAGCGCCCTGATGCAGGGAGCTGGTATCCAAGGTACACAGCGGGTTTCCAGGCACAGCCCCGCGCCTGGAAACCCGCTGTGTACCTTGGAGACCAGCGATCAAAAAAATGTCCTGACATTTCAGCGACGATCAGCGATACCCAGCAGGGGGGCTGATCGTCGCTGAATGTCACACACAGCGATATCACTGGGGAGATCGCTGCTGCGTCACAAAACTAGTGACTCAGCAACGATCTCGCTACCGAGATCGTTGTGTGAGACGGGCCCTTAAGTGTTTATGTCTGGTGGGTCAAGAAGACACTCTTGCAAGCTGATATGCTAATTGTGTATTGAGCTATGAGGATAAACTGAAGGACACTGGGTAAATCTAAAAATAGATCACATGCCTCGGGTGTAAAAGAGACTTCTTTCCTTCTAGCTGGGGTCACTCTTGAGGGTCAGCTGAGGGTACTTCGGACCCGGCTAAAAGAACACTGGACTGCTCTCGGTTATCTCCCTACGCTTTTTTCGTACCTCCTCTCTGTGTGTGTACCACAGGTGGAATATCGACCGTGGGAGCTCTGACATATCATCTACCATCATCTTGGCGAGACAGCGGAAGGGTGAGACCTTGTAATGTGCACCATCTTGGGGGTAATTGCTGGGAATGTTCTGTTTGCTATAGGGTGTTGTGGTTCAATAAAGCATTGCCACACTGTTTTACCCTAACCCTGTGTAGTATGTGCCCACGGGGACATAGAGCGGGCGTTCAGTGGTATGAGCCCTGGTCCATGCAGTCTTTCTAATGGCAGCCAGGCCAGCAGACAAGAGCAACCACTGACCCCTTTTCTCCACAATTGGTGGCAACAGTGGGACACTACTCAGCCCAGCGAAACTGGGGGAGCTGCAGGGGACTGGTGTTCGTAGGCACCATCCAGGGTTTCACAACCAGGGAAGCATTCAGACAGACCCAGCAGACCATTGATGAGGCATACACAGTAGGTTTCGGACGCCACCGTGTCTAACCCCACCAACTCGGCCTTGGGAAGAGGACCAGAGTGGATGTATAGTCGTAACAAGAAAGGACAACTACAGGAGCTGTGCCAGCTGCGACGGATTGAATACCTGACCACGGACACTCGGTCAGATTTGATTAAGGAATTAGTTTGTTGGGATGCCCAGAACATTGTGGAGGATGACGAAAACTGCTGAGATGGACCCAGAGGAATTGCCACAGCCAGGACCCTGTGCTGGTCTGGAATCTACCCAGTCAGCTGCAGCCCGAATACAGGAGTTGTTGGTTGCATTGAGACCTGGAGCCTCAAGTGGTGAAAGAGCTTGTGTTATGGAATCAGTTTTGGGAGTTCCAGTACCTCTACAGCCAGCATCAGACCCTAACCCCATGGTAGTCTCCTAATAAGGAGCGCGGGTCCGCTACAAAGACGTGCCAGTGTTTAATGAGTCCAACATCGAAGTCGAACATCTGCAAGATTTTGAGACTTCAATGCTGATGCATCAGGTGATTGAGCTAAATACCTGTGGACTAGTTTGGTCGGGCACGGGATGCTGCCCGGTCACTTGGGCCTCAATACTGCCAGAATTATGGAACTATTAAGGACACCCTGCTGGCACTTTCTACCATCACCCCCGAGAGATATCGCACCATGTTCCGGACATTGTCTCGCCAGGGGGTCTCCTATGTAGAAATGTAGACACTGCAACCGCTGGCTTGACGGTAGGGCTGCCCACTCTGTTTCTGCCCTTCGGGACGTGATTGTGCTTGAGCAATTTATGGAGAAGATGGCCCCAGAAATTCCAGAGTGGGTAGCCGACCGGAAGCCTGACACTCCAGAGCAAGCAGCCCGATTGGCTGACGAATTTACAGCCAACCGACCTCGCTGGAGACCTGATATGCCCACCGACCCAAGAAGACCCTTCAGCCAAAGATTTGACCGACCACCAGGACCAAGTGTTACAAACAGTACCCGTGAGTAGCCCAACCCACGGCGCTGCTATACATGCGGGCACCTTGGACACATTGCTAAGGATTGTTCCCAGGGCCGGGGCCCCATGCCTGTAGCCCGTCTGCCAGCTCACCCGGTCAACATCTGCCACCATGAGCCGACAGGGTCGGAGGGATGCTATTTCCAGGACACACCAGCAACAGTGATATATCCTGTCAATTCTACACAGGGGGTTGGCCAGCCTACACCAGCCAACCTCCAACACCACATCCAGCCAGTCAAGGTCAGTGATATTCAGACCCAGGGACTTCGGGACACTGGGTCCTCCATCACACTGGTCAGCCCAGATATTGTTCCACCTGAACACTATTTACCAGGTTGCCAAGTGACAATCTCCCTGGCTGGAGGGCAGTGCTCGGATATCCCTCTAGCCTGTGTGCAGCTGGACTGGGGTACTGACCAGGGAGAGGTCAAAGTGGGACTCATGGCCGGCCTCCCCACACCTGTTATTTTGGGGAATGACCTCGGACAAGGACTGTCCAGCCAATTTGTTACGGTCATCACCCGAAGCCAAGCCAAGAAGCACCCTGATGTGGATCCTCCTGCCACCCATCCCGAGGATAACCAACCCTACAAGTCTCCATCAATCCCCTCTGAGCCGACGGTGGTGAGTACACTTGATCAGACTGCTGCTATTGACTGGGGGTTCCAGATCGCAAGGAGTTTAGGGAAGCCCAACTAACGGACCCCACCCTAGAATTTGCCCAAAGTGCGGCCGCTTGACCTGGGGAAACAAATCAGGGGGAAATGTATAGATGGGAGAATGGACTGCTCTATAGGGAAAAGCCCACATTATGCCCAGAGAAACCCTGGACCCGTGTCCATCAGCTCTTGGTGCCTCAGCAATATCGGCCCCAACTCATGCGCTTGGCACATGACGTTCCTGCAGCTGGGCACATGGGGGTGAGAAAGATCCAGGCTCGACTAGTGCATAGTTTCTTTTGGCCAAAGATCGCTCAAGAGGTGCGGAAATACCGAGCCTCTTGTCCGGTTTGTCAATGGATAGGGGGAGCACCCTGTCGTGCTCCGCTCCAATCCATGCCCTTGATAGGTGAACCCTTCCAGAGGGTTGCCATCGATTTAGTGGGTCCTTTAGCTATCCCCAGCTGCAGCGGAAAGAGGTTCATCCTCACCCTGGTCGACTTTGCCACCCGCTATCCGGAGGCCATTGCCCTGTCATCCATAGATGCAGAGCACGTGGCTCAAGCTCTACTGGACATTTATAGGCGAGTAGGGTTTCCACAGGAGGTATTAACCGACCAGGGGACCCAGTTCCAAAGCGAGCTGATTCAGACCCTCTTGATGAAACATGGTGTCCGCCCCATGCGTACCACCCTGAAACTAATGGGCTGTGTGAGCGTTTCAATAGTACGCTCAAGCAGCTCATTAGCCGGTATGTGGAGTCCGAGGGAGGGGACTGGGAGAAAAACCTGCAGCAGCTCCTGTTTGCCTACCGGGAGGTGCCGCAGGATTCTACCGGGTTCTCTCCTTTTGAATTGCTGTATGGCCGAAAAGTACGAGGGCCATTAGAGTTAGTAAGAGAGAGTTGGAGGGCACTTTTCCCACAGAAGAGGTTCCCATTCTGGAGTATGTCCAAAAGTTTAGGGAGAAGATGAGGTATCTCATGGCCTTAGCCCATGGGAATTTAGAAATAGCTCAGGAAAGGCAACGATGGTGTTACAACCTTACTGCCAGAGTGCGAGAATTTACCTGTGGACAGAAGGTTCTAGTACTAGTACCAGTACGCAGAAACAAGCTGCAAGCCATGTGGGCAGGTCCATTCACCATCACCAGGAAATGCGGGGAGACTGACTACACTGTGGCTTTGGATCAAGTGGGTGTTCGTGAACGGACCTATCATGTTAACAGACTAAAAGCTTATGAGGAAAGGGAAGTTACAAACCTAGCAGTTTGTTGTCCCCCTTTAGATGACCCAGATCTGGACCAGATCCTGGACTTATTAGTGGAATTCAAAAGAGGAATGGGGGTAGCAGATGTCCCATTGGGGGAGCGGCTTGGTCCACCACAGAAGCAACAATTAACAGAACTGCTTGGAACATATGGCTTCCTGTTCACGAGATAGCCTGGTCGAACCCCCTTGGTCCAGCATCATGTTAACACAGGGGTAGCAACTCCACTCAGCCAACCGGCCTACTGGTTGACACCTCCAGTTTTGGAAATGAAGGCCGAAGTGGATGACATGTTGAATATGGGGGTCATAGTTTCTTCCCATAGCCTAGTGTAGTGTTGGTGCCCAAGAATCACAAGAGTACTCGCTTCTGTGTGGACTATAGGCGACTCAATGAGGTCACCGTTACTAATGCGTGCCCCATGCCTCGGGTGGATGAACTACTAGGCAGACTAGTCGGTGTTATGAATGTGCTAGAGATGGTTTCTGAGCAGAGGCTCCCTCTGGTGGTTACAGACAGTACTGAACCTTTCAGCGAGGAGTGGCAATCTGGGTTCACTGACTGGTCTGATATAAGGGAGGTTCCCTCCCATGATGGTTGCCGGTGATCAATTGTTCTTGTCTCAATTGTGGTTCCTGGTTCATTTGGAAGTTTGCTGGAGTCTTTCCTGCATCTCCTGCTTTCAGATAAGATATTTTTTGCTTTTCTTTTTGTGCTTGCTTTTTGCATTGTTTTCTGCACTTTTGTGGAGGTCAGCCAGGTCCCCTCCTTCGGCCTGAGCTCCTCACAGTTTATCTGCAGCCACTGCTATTTGCTCATTTGCTTTTTACTGTTTTTTCAGCGGCTGCGGCTTGGTTTTTGTTCACACTGAGATCTGATTTAGCGGGTGGCGAGATCATGTGATCTCAGTATTTTTGTAATCAGAATTGTTGGATTTTTGTAGGGTTTTCTGGGTTGCAGAAAGTAATCTCACCTGTCCTATCCTATTTAGTCAGCTTGTGGCCCCAGCATTTGCTCAGTCTATTTTCTGCCTATGTTTGTATTTTCATCTTGTCTAACCGCCATTATATGTTTGGGGGCTTCCTATTTTCTTTGGGGATCTGCTCCGGGGCAGATAGCTTTAATCTTTCTGCCTTTAGGTGTAGTTATCTCTCAGGCTGTGACGAGGCGTCTAGGATCAACGTAGGAACGCTCCACGGCTACCTCTAGTTGAGTCGTTAGTTTAGGAATCTGCAACCCATCAGTTACCAACATCTCAGGTGTTCGACTGCCCTGCTGTTCCTGTCCTCCTCAGCTACCGAAACATAAGTCGGATCTTGGTTCATATCTACCATTGATGTGAGCAAAGGATACTGGCAGATCCCACTCACAAAAGAGGCTCAGGAGAAGTCTGCGTTCATCACCCCTTTTGGCCTGTATGAATTTACCAGCATGCCCTTTGGGATGAAGAATGCCCCGGCTACCTTCCAAAGGATGGTGGACCAGTTACTAGAGGGATGTCAGGGTTATGCCCATGCCTACCTGGATGACATCGCTATCTTCAACATGTGTCACAGGTGCTGCAGAGGGTAGCAAAAGCCCAGCTTACCATCCGACCTGAAAAGTGCCAAATGGAGATGGCCGAGGTTCTATACCTTGGACATCGGGTAGGAAGTGGGTGCATTCGTCCTGAACCTGCAAAAGTAGAGGCCATTACCAAGTGGCCTCACCCAGCCAACCAAAAGCACGTACGCGGCTTTCTAGGGACCGCAAACTATTATCGCAAGTTTATCCCCAATTACAGTACAGTAGCAGAGTGTGAGTCCGCATTCCTCCAGTTGAAAACCCAGCTAGCCCTTGACTAATCCTGACTTCCGCCGTCGGTTCATTGTCCAGACGCTTCGGACACCGGATTGGGAGCCGTATTCAGTCAAGTGGGGGACGATGGTCAAGAACACCCTGTAGCTTATATTTCCTGAAAACTGTTGAACCGGGAGAAAGCATACGCCACAATACAGTCATGGCCAAAAGTTTTGAGAATGACACAAATATTAATTTTTACAAAGTCTACTGCTTCACTTTTTCTAATGGCAATTTGCATATACTCCAGAATGTTATAAAGAGTGATCAGCTTAACAGCAATTACTTGCAAAGTCAATATTTGGCTAGAAAATGAACTTTATCCCCCAAAACACATTTCAACATCATTGCAGCCCTGCCTTAAAAGGAGCAGCTAACCTCTTTTCAGTGATTGCTCCATTAACACTGGTGTGGGTGTTGGTGAGGACATGGCTGGAGATCAATCTGTCATGATTAAGTAAGAATGACACCACTGGACACTTTAAAAGGAGGCTGGTGCTTGGCATCATTGTTTCTCTTCTGTTAACCATGGTTATCTCTAAAGAAACACGTGCAGTCATCATTGCAATGCACAAAAATGGCCTAACAGGGAAGAGTATCACAGCTAGAAAGATTGCACCTCAGTCAACAATCTATCGCATCATCAAGAACTTCAAGGAGAGAGGTTCCATTGTTGCCAAAAAGGCTCCAGGGCGCCCAAGAAAGACCAGCAAGCGCCAGGACCGTCTCTTAAAAGTGTTTCAGCTGCGGGATCGGGCTACCAGCAGTGCAGAGCTTGCTCAGGAATGGCAGCAGGCAGGTGTGAGTGCATCTGCACGCACTGTGAGGCGGAGACTCTTGGAGCAAGGCCTGGTCTCAAGGAGGGCAGCAAAGAAGCCTCTTCTCTCCAGAAAAAACATCATGGACAGACTGATATTCTGCAAAAGGTACAGGCAGTCGACTGCTGAGGACTGGGGTAAAGTTATTTTCTCAGATGAATCCCCTTTTCGATTGTTTGCGACATCAGAAAAACGCCTCATTCGGAGAAGACAAGGTGAGCGCTACCACCAGTCTTGTCTCATGCCAACTGTTAAGCATCCTGAAACCATTCGTGTGTGGGGTTGCTTCTCAGCCAAGGGAATCGGCTCTCTCACAGTCTTGCCTAAAAACACAGCCATGAATAAAGAATGGTACCAGAATGTCCTCCAAGAGCAACTTCTCCCAACCCTCCAAGAGCAGTTTGGCGATCAACAATGCTTTTTCCAGCATGATGGAGCACCTTGCCATAAAGCAAAGGTGATAACTAAATGGCTCAGGGAACAAAACATAGAGATTTTGGGTCCATGGCCTGGAAACTCCCCAGATCTTAATCCCATTGAGAACTTGTGGTCAATCATCAAGAGACGGGTGGACAAACAAAAACCTAAAAATTCTGACAAAATGAAAGCATTGATTGTGCAAGAATGGACTGCTATCAGTCAGGATTTGGTCCAGAAGTTGATTGAGAGCATGCCAAGGAGAATTGCAGAGGTCCTGAAGAAGAAGGGTCAACACTGCAAATATTGACTTGCTGCATTAACTCATTCTAACTGTCAATATAAGCTTTTGTTACTCATATGTTTGCAATTATATTTCTGTCTGTGATAAAAACATCTGTCAAACACACATAAAAACCAGAGGGCAGCAGATCATGTGAAAATATAATATTTGTGTCATTCTCAAATCTTTTGGCCATGACTGTACATGGCTCCGCTCTCACACTGGTATGCAAGGCTCCGCTCCCCCGTCCTCTCCCCCCATCATACTTACCCTCCTCGCTCCGTCGCTGAACTTCCCTGCATCCCTGTTGGCCGCGGCGACGTAGTACCGCTCATTAAGGTCATGAATATGGTCGCCACGCCTATGGGAGTGGCGTCGCATCCATATTCATGACGTTAATGAGCGGTATACGTCACCGCTCGGCACTGGATGAAGCTGCCGCGGCCGACTGTGATGCAGCGACGGAAGGTGACTATTGTCTTAAAGCCGGTGGCTGTAGCTGTCACTACAGTGCTACAGCCGCCGGCTCCATGTGTGTCCAGCGTTCTGTGCCGTGGCTCCGCGGCCCGGCATCAGAACTGCAACGGCCCGGTCATGGGCCGCGGACCGGCGGTTGGGGACCCCTGCGTCAAAGCATGTCACTGGACCTAAAAAATACACGTTACAATGTGTAACGGACCTAAAAAATACATGTTACAGCGTGTCAGTGGACATAAAAAATACACGTTAAAGCATGTCACTGGACCTAAAAATTACACGTTAAAGCATGTCACTGCCCCTAAAAAATACACGTTACAACGTGTCACAGACCTCAAAAATACACGTTACAGCGTGTCACTGTACCTAAAAATACACGTAATAGCGTGTCACGGACTCACCAACCAACACAAGCGCACATCTAAACCACCTGGGCTAATTTAGGTTTCCTTAAACTGCAGATATCAACGCCAATATGTCTCCTAAAAAGATCGCCAATGACAATGAAAGGAAAGCAACAAACGCCCAATGCAAAAAAACAATGCGCAAATGAGACTCCAGAAGAAAAACGGCATCGCTGTGACAAATACAATGCATATAATTGTAGGCGTCAAGCACATAAGTCCCCTGATGCAAAAGTCATTAGATTATCACAAGATGCCATTGGGCACCGACAGCTCCGCAAACAAATATCTGCAGTCTCAACAGCAATACCATGCTCACTCTCTCATGTGTCTTATGTCCCTTACAAGTGCTGGATCTTTAAGGAGGACTGCCCCAGGGATACTTTGTGGTGGCTGTCACCTTGTGTCCTGGGGAGGATCTGGACTTGTATACGTGCCCGATACAGGCTTGGCTCCCTGTTCACTAGCCACAGCCAAGTCCTGCCCCTGCCATGTCCTGGCGACGCATGACGCCTGCGGCTGCAGAGTCGTTGGCCCGAACCCCGGCATGGAGCCCAAAAGCTGACAAAACTGCACGGGACGTGTGCCGTTGAACTGTTATGAATACTGATTAGAGAACGTTATGCTCGTTACACTAGACTGATGTGTGGGACTCTTCCGCGTCCCTGTGGGCAAAGGAGCCCTGGACCACCAGAACGTTGTCTGCAGTAAGGCCAGTACTGTCCGCAGTTAAACTTTTGTTTTATCCCCTTACCCAAGTTTTGTTGCGCCTGTTGCACCCCTTCTGCTGGATGGCAGGACTTTGCCCCTGTGTAGGAACGAGTCCTTGGACTAACGGACCATGTGCGACTGTGGCAACAGACAGTGTTCCAAGACCAGGCAGTACGCACACGGTTTATGGAACCGTACTCTGTACAAAGGGAGGGGGGAAAGAATCCTCCAAGGACTGAAGACCTAACGGATAGGTCAAATTTTATATAAGGTTGCGTCCTGTGGACGGATGGGATTGGAGCTCAACGAACTTATAGGTGCAATTCGGAGGACTGTAGCCGGGCACCTGTCGTTTCCTGTTTTAAAGAAACTTTCTTTTACCACCAATAGTATTTATGATATCAATATTAAACTTTTACGTACGGTATGGTCAGGGACGACCATTATTAAGGAAAGGGTGAATGTAAGGGGTGTACTAGGACTGGTCTGTGCCAACTGTGGGTAAGATGTAGGATTTTCTATATTCTAGTTAGTAGGGTCTTAGAGCCTGGTAAGGGCAGTTGGCAACGCAATGTTGCAAAGGAGATTAGCCCATTCGTCTTGGGCCTATAGTGAACAGAAGTTATAGCAGAAATGACAGCAGAACAGAAACGCAGGTCGCTCTAAGGTGTGGCAGCTTACTACAATGGCAGATGCCCTAATGTCTGGGGTGAAACGGACAGGGGAACTCCTGAACGTAGGGAAGCTGAACAGGGACAACGCTGCGGTATCGGATGAGCCGGTATGACCTGGAAACATACTGAAGGACGTAGGGAAGAGCACAGGGAAAGTGAAGGACGTGAACTGTGTGAAACTCTATGTCGATACTGTAACTGATATGGATGTGCTGCAAATGAAAACAAGTAAAGTTCTTTGTATAACCCCTTAACGACCGCGATACGCCTTTTAATGGCGGTAGTTAAGGGTACTTAAACTACAGCGCCGTTAATTAACGGCGCTGTGGAAAAAGTATAGAGCGCCCCCCAGAGTCGGATTTTCACTGGGGACTCGAGACCCCAAAGAACATGATTCGGGGCGGTTTTTACCGACCCGCTTTGCGATCGCCGTTATTAACCCTATAACGGCGACCGCAAAA
>VIAB01032725.1:10799-27234 GCA_009801035.1 Oophaga pumilio | reverse complement strand
CTTGCGTAGACTGAACGTCTCCGCGAGATAAATAGACATGCTGCGGTATAGAAAGACGCCCCGCATGTGCATATACGCAGGACCCATACCCATAATCACCATAGACTCCGTCCCCTTGAGACAGAGGCATTTTACTTAAGTTGTCCGAGACTTTTGGCTTCAGGTGGGGGCCACGCACACTGAGGTGTTGGACTGTTATGTGCTAGAGGGTCTGCCTTCACCTGTGGTACTGAGACTTCCTTGGCTTGCTCTGCACAATCCTGTAATAGATTGGCAGACTCAGGAAGTGGTAAAATGGAGTGAGTATTGTCAAGGACACTGCTTGGTTACCCAGTTGGCTGGGGTGTATACCCAGTCCATGCCTAGTTACCTGTTGGATTTTGGGAATGTGTTCTCTGAGAAGGAGAGCCAAGAACTCCCTCCCCATCACCCTTATTATTGCGCCATTAATCTCGTTTCTGCTGCCAAGCTGCCCAAGAACAGACTCCATAACATCTCTGGTCAAGAGAGACAGGCCATGAAGGACTACATCACGGAAAGCCTGGCTAAGGGTCATATCAGACCATCTTCATCCCCCATTGCCGTGGGGTTCTTTTTTGTAAAGAAAAAAGATGGGGGGTTACTCCCTTGCCTGGATTTCCGGTAACTCAATGCAATCACTCTCCGTGATCTGTATCCGCTCCCCCTCATCCCTGACCTCTTTAATCAAATTGTAGGGGCAAAATGGTTCTCTAAGATGGACCTCAGGGGGGCCGTATAATCTCATCTGCATTAAAGAGAGGGATGAGTGGTAGACTGCATTCAATACACCTGAGGGACACTATGAGAATCTGGTGATGCCTTTTGGGTTGAGGAACACGCCCACCATCTTTCAACACTTTATAAATGACATCTTTAGTCATTTGTTAGGCAGATTCATTGTGATCTCTCTGGATGACATATAAATTTTTTCACCTCACCTTGAGTCATAACAGGTACATGTCAGGCAGGTCTTACATATACTCTGAGAAAATAAATTATATGTCAAACCCGAGAAGTGTATGTTCTTGATTAAGGAGATCCGTTTCCTTGGATATGTGTTACCTTCCACTGGTTTTTGCATGGATCCAGAGAAAGACCCGGCGGTATTGCATTGGAACATCCAGAGGATTTGAAGGCGTTACAAAGATATATAGGTTCGTCAACTACTACCATAAGTTCATAAAAAACTTTTAGGTAGTAGCCAAACCTCTTACAGATGTGACCAGGAAGGAGACGGACTTCAAGTGGTCCAGTCCGGCCAGGGAGGCATTTGATACGTTGAAAAGGTGTTTTGCTTCTGTGCTGATTCTCATTCAGCCTGATGTCTCTCAGCCTTTTATCATTGAGGTCAATGCGTCTGAGGTGGGAGTGGGTACTGTATTATCACAAGGTGCGTCTCCTGGTAAATAGCAACAATGTGCTCATTTTTCTAAAAAACTGTCACCGGCTGCGAGAAATTATGACATTGGTAACAGGGAACTCTTAGCAATCAAATGGGCTTTTGAGAAGTGATGTCATTTTTTGGAGGGAGCTGTTCACCCAGTGATGGTAATCACGGATCATAAGAATCTGGTATACTTAGAATCGGCGAAACGTCTAACACCTCGAGAGGCAAGATGGGCATTGTTCTTTTCCAAGTTTAACTTTTTTGTCACTTATAGACCAGGGAACAAAAACATTAAGGCATATGCCTTATCCTGTTGCTTTCCTGGGGGAGGAGATAAGTGTGAACCATCAAAATAATAAGAAAAGGGAAATAGGAAAGTCAGCTCACCACAGCATTTTGCTCTGTTAGTGGAAACAATGAAACAATCCATTGATGTATAAAAATAGTAGTTTATTTAACCATGATTAAGGCTTAAATGCTGAAATGTGTTGGTCATATTACCTTTTTTAGTGTTACCCACATTGTTTTTCTATGTTTTTTAAGAATTAAATAAACTACTATTTTTATACATCAGTGGATTGTTTCATCGCTGGAGCACACCTTCTTTTCTTTTTGCTGATAAGTGTAAACCGGTACCTATTCTTCAAAAAAGGGTTGGTTATGATGTCTATATGCGCTGATCTGGAAAGAGAGGTCGTTGACGCTCAGGGGGGTTCCCCTGCTGCCTGTCCACTTGGTAAACTGTTCGATCCAGTTAATCTCCGCCTTAGAGTCCTTAGTGAACATCACGATTCAGTGTAGGACGGACATCCTGGTAATAAAGCCACTGCAGATCTGCTTGCTAGGCGTTTTTGGTGGCCAGGGGCTCATAAAAATGTCCGGGAGTATGTAGCCGCCTGCAATGTTTGCGCACGTTCTAAGACCTCTCATACTCCTTCGTTGGGGGCTCTCCAACCATTGGAGATTCCCAGCAGACCTTGGACTCACTTGTCGGTCAATTTTATCACGTAGCTACCCATGTCGGTGGGGAATACTGTAATTCTTGTGGTCGTGGATAGATTCAGTAAAATGTCTCATTTTATCGCTTTACCAGCGTTACCAAATGCCAAATCCATTGGCGCAAGTTTTCGTCAGGGAAATAATTAGATTACATGGGATCCCAACCAATATTGTTTCTGATCGGGGGGTGCAGTTTGTCTCCAAGTTTTGGAGGGCATTTTGCGCCCGTCTGGGGATCCATTTGTCATTTTCTTCTGCTTTTCACCCACAGTCTAATGGACAGACTGAACGGGTTAACCTGAATCTAGAGCCGTATCTCAGATGTTTTGTTTCTGAAAATCAGGAGGACTGGGTTACTTATTGGCCGAATTCGCTATAAACAATTGTCAAAAATCAACCGGTAAGTCCCTGTTTTTCAGGACATATGGGCTCCATCCTCAGTTTAGTTCTTTTAATGTTAATTGCCATTCTGGATTACTGGAGGAAGAACGGTTTTCATCTTCCATTTCTACCATATGGCAGGCTGTTACAAAGAATTTGAGGAAGATGGGATCCAAATGTAAGAGGGTGGCTGATCAGAGACCTTTGGTGGGTCTGGACCTGTGTGTTGGTGACTTGGTGTGACTGTCCTCTAGGAACATTAAGCTGAAGGTTCCATCTTTGAAACTGGGTTACAGGTTTATTGGTCCTTATAAGATCATAGCCATCGTCAATCCCGTAGCATTCCACCTTGCTTTACCATCTACTTTTAGGATCCACAATGTATTTTATCATTCTCTCCTCAAAAATATGTTTCATCTTCAGTACCATTGCCTTTACCACCATCCCCTATCATTGTTGATAGTAATCTGGATTTTCAGATTGCAAAGATCTTGGACTCTTGCCCTGTTCGTTAGTCGCTTCAGTATCTGGTACATTGGAAAGGGTACAATCCTGAGGAGAGGATGTGGGTACAAGCATCTGATGTTCATGCAGCCAGACTGGTTCTGGCTTTTCATGTGGCACACCCTAATAAACCTGGTTCTGAGGTTTCGGAGGTCCCTTGTAGAAGAGGGGGTACTGTCACAGGGTTACTGCGACCACAGCGTCAGTTTGCTCCTACTCCTTCGCTGAGAAGAAGCACTTCTCCGTCATATAAAATGAGTTTATTTCTTCTGGCAGAACAGGGGTTAATCGGCCATGTTGGAAATCCCTGTGCTCAGCTGTGCTCGGTTAGCTAGTCCTTTTCCCTTTATAATCTGGGCTCTGTTACTAATCCTTGTCAGAGCTAGCTTTATTGCTGCATGGCTAACGGAGGGAAAGGAGTTGATATGAGAAAGAGAGTTGGAGGAATTATCTGTGACTGTTGCTTGGTTTGTATGCGTGGTAATTCCTTATCCTTCTCTATTTTTTTCTCTCCTTCCTGCACACCCCGGTGGATTCAACTGTTATATGTGAGTGAATATTTTGTATGTTTGGAGTTTTCCGTTAACTCTTGTCTGTGTTGCCCTGTTTGTTGGGTTGGTGTGCTGCGGTGCACAGTAGTGCCCCCTCTTCCCTGGGTGGGGGAAGAGAACAGACGGAGGGCTAACTTAGGAGATAAGGCCCCGGCATCTTCGCCATCTGAAGTATCCTGGAGAGCAGGGCGAGCTAGGGTGCCCCCTAGTGTAACAAACAGGAAAGGAGTCCTGGGTCACCTGACAGCTGTGCCATGACAGCAGGCACCTTTGACAATTACTTATTTTTCCTGAAAAATAAAGGACTCTTTGTTAAAGTTTCAACTTCCCGATCCTTTGCTTATTCTCATTTGTAGAGTTGGCAGGCCCTCATACATATCAGATGGTTGTCCAATCCTACCAAAATTGTGTTTGGTTGAATTTCATGGAATGTAGTTATGACAGGAAACCTTGAGAACATCTCAAACTAAGTCAGCTGATGTCACCGAGTTGTTTACCCACAGAGTCTGTCCCTTGATGAGTCCTGGATTCCATGGGACAAAATGCATCTGTGTTGGGAGCCAGATAGGGACAACGATGGTAACAGCACTGTTCAGGGTCAGGGACTGCTCTAGAAAGGATGGGAGCTTTGTGGATGAAAGGTTACTGAATAATTACCTCAAAAATCAAAAGAAAGTGGACAGTGGTTGGCAAATTTGTCCGATGCATGTACACAAGTAATAGTGCTATTTCTTGCCATGATAAGTTTTACCAAGCTTCCTGAGCCTTTACCAATTTTCCCTCTGCAGGCTTCATCTCTTAATTTGCAATTGACTCTGACTGGTGAGTGGAGACTAAAGGCCCCGTCTCACATAGCGAGATCTCAGCAGCGATCTCGCTATGTCTGACACGTACCAGCGATCAGGCCCCTGCTGTGAATCGCTGGTCGTGTCAGAAATGCCTGGACTTTTTTTGATCATTGGTCTCCCGCTGGCCAGCACGCATCGCTGCGTGTGACAGGCAGGAGACCAGCGATCAGCTGGTAACCAAGGTACACTTCGGGTTTCCAGGCGCGGGGCTGTGCCTGGAAACCCGATGTGTACGTTGGATACCAGGGCGCTGCTGCAGGGGAGCTGGTAACCAAGGTACACATCAGGTTTCCTGGCACCACACAGCGCCTGGAAACCCGATGTGTACCTTGTTTACCAGCTCCCTGCACCAGCGGACTGGTATCCAACGAACACTGCGGGTTACTAGGCGACGTTACCCGCAGTGTCGCTGTCCTGATCGCTGCCTGTTTGGCAGCTCAGCAGCGATCCGATCATGTAGCGACACACCAGCGATCCTGATCGTTGTCGGGATCGATGGTGTGTCGCTATGTGAGACGGGGCCCTAACTACTGTAATATCTCCCATACACAACACATACATAAACAAGGGATTCCTCTTCATTTCTTAGTACACAGAGAAGCAGTAATAGCATAGAGGACATTATACAACAATAGTGTACATATGAATCAAGCTTCGCAGTGAAGTAAAAGACATGATACAAAGCTCAGCATGATCTTTCTGTATCTCCCTGTGCCTGGTTTCTCACCCTGTTCCTCACTCCTAATACTAACAATTATAGTCTGTGCAACCTGACACCTCTGTGGCAGAAAGACAGAATTGAACTGTTTTTTCAGCATGTATGGGGAGTTCAGTAGGCAGGAAAGAGGGGAAGAAGTGGCTCAAGAGTGTAGAAAGAAGCAAAATTCTTTGATAACATATATTCGCTTTTCCTATTGATTTATTTTATGCAAAGTTTTATTAAAAGAACAGTTTACTTTTTTTTAATATATTTTAAAAGAAGTTCCACTGTTTAAACAGCATAAATAATGTATTAACTTTATTCTGTGGTTCAATCCGATTATGGAAATGCCAAATTTATATACTGCCCTTGCTTTTGTACAAAATATATCCTTTAAAAAATTGTTTTTGTATTTCTATTTTTTTGTGAATAGAGCTGTGTGAGGGATTGATTTTTGATGATCAAGTTGTAGTTTTTCGTACATATGGCTCATCTGTTATTAAAACTGACACTTCTTAGATCAGTAAAGTATAATGAATACAACAGTCTTAAAAAATATCAGACCCATCTTCTGGCAGGTCCTAATAGACTTTCAAGTATATGACAGACCTGGAATCCATTGTAAGGAAAGTAACTGCCATACAACCCATCAGACTCTTCCCAATCACTGCTTAAGGCCTCTTTCACGTTCTTATATTTTCGGTACTGGTAAAACCTGAACTGGTGCTATCCATGTGTCTGTATGTACCATATGTGTGGCATCCGTGTGCCATCCATGTGAACCATCAGTGCGACGGATGTGATGTTGTTACTATATCTGTGATTGGCTTGCTGTTATTCTTGTTTCAGTTTCTGCCTAGTAACAATGATGTAATGGGGAGGAGGAGACAAGGCAGGAGCAGAAAGTCCTGGGTAAGGGGAGCAGGAGAGACGAACGAAAATAAAGTATGGCTGTTTAAACCTACCATCCAGCATCTCTGTGTGGCCTTCTGGAGTTCCCTTCATCTGCACAACAACACCACAACGTGCTGGAACAGAAAGCGGAATAGAAATGACAGAAGTTTAGGTGTTAGATGTGCAAAGATAGAGAACGAATAGATAGAGGTCCATGAGATATATAATTAGTGCCGTCTATAGTTTACAATACATGTATTTAGCTAAAAAATAAATACATAAATGAAAAAAATGGCATGTGGTCCCCCCTATTTTTAAGAACCAGCTAAGGGAAAGCAGACAGCTGTGAGCTGGTCTCATTATGCTGGGAAGGGCCCAATAACCATGCAGCTTCCCAGCCTATTAACATCAGCTCACAGCAGTTTGCTTAAGCCCCCATCTCACACAGCGATCTCGCTAGCGAGATCGCTGCTGAGTCACTAGTTTTGTGACGCAGCAGCGATGTCCCCAGCGATATCGCTGTGTGTGACATTCACCCACCCCTGCTGGGTATCACTGATCGTCGCTGAATGTCCTGGACATTTTTTTGATGGCTGGTCTCCCGCTGGTAGGCACGCATCGCTGCGTGTGACAGGTGGGAGATCAGCGATCCGCTGGTAACCAAGGTACACAGCGGGTTTCCAGGCACCGCGCAGCGCCTGGAAACCCGATGTGTACCTTGGTTACCAGCTCCCTGCATCAGGGCGCTGGTATCCACCGTACACTGCGGGTAACTAAGCGATGTTACCCACAGTGTCGCTGTGCTGATCGCTGCCCTGAGCTGCCTGTTTGGCAGCTCAGCAGCGATCATGTAGCGATACACCAGCAATCCTGATCGTTGTCGGGATCGCTGGTGTATCGCTATGTGAGACCCGGGCTTTAGCCTTTATCCATTAGATGCGCCAATTCTGGAGCTTAGCCTTGGCAGCTGTGAATTGCAGTAACCTTACTGACGCCTTTCTCATAACAGCAGCCAGATTCTCGCGGAGTGCAGTGTGAGACCTGCAGTGGCTGCTGCTTCAGTCTATGAAGCTTTGTTCTCTGAAAGCGGCTCCACACATTGGACGAAGAAGACGGAGATCATTGTGGAACCTCCATTTGGACTACGTCAGACCCGTGTGAATTATTTTAAATTTAATAAATGGGTGAAAGAGGGAAATTGCCAGGAAGTGATTTTTACAAATAAAGGACTTTTGTGTCAGCAACAATCCCATTACCCTGATTGCCATTGCACCAGGGCAGTTGGGAGAAGTTGAGGCTAAGCACCAGACTTGGTGCATTTAATAGATGGGTGTTATGATTTGGTAGCTGAGGAGAGCAAGCAAAAAAGGAAATACACCAGAGAGGTTGGAATCTATGGGATTGCAGTACCCTGACTAACCACCACAACTAAAGGCAGCCGTTAAGCATACCTACGTTGGTCCTAGACGCCTCGTCACAGCCTAAGAAGCTAACTACACCTAAAGACAGAAAGAGGAAAACTATCTGCCCCGGAGCAGATCCCCAAAGAACATAGAAAGCCCCCAAACATGTAATGGCGGTTAGACAAGAAGAAATACAGACACAGATAGAAAACAGTATGAGCAAACGCTGGGGCCCAAACTTCCTAAATAGAAAAGGACAGGAAGGACACTTACTGCAACCTCAGAAAACCCTGAAAAGTACCAACTCTACTAATTACAAAAACACCTGAGATCACACGACCTCTACCACCTAAATTAGTTCTCTGGTGTAACAAAAACTAAACAGCAGCCACTGAAAAAAACTGGAAAAGGCAAATGAACAAACAACAGTGGCTGAACTAAACTGAGAGGAGCACAAGCCCCCGGAGGGGACCCGGCAGACCCCCACAGAAGTGCAGGACAAAATGCAAAAAGCAAGCACAAAAAACAAAAAGAAGAAAATGTCTTATCTGTTAGCAGAAGATGCAGGCACGAAACAGCAGGCTACAAAGTGAACAGGAATCAAAGATGAGACCAGAACAATTGATCACCGGCAACCCTGATGGGAGGGAACCTCCCTTATATAAGACCAGTCAGTAACACCTGATCGCCAATCTTCACAATCTTCATTGGATAGTTCAGTACTGTTTGTAACCACCAGAGGGAGCTTCTGCTCAGAATTCATTTCTAGCACATTCACAACAGATGGGCCATTTCTGTGGCAGCTGAGGCCTGGTCTTATTAGGCTGGGAAGGGCCAATATCCATGGACCTTCTTAGCCTATTAATATCAGCCCTCAGCTGTCTGCTTAACTTTGACGGTTATTAAAAATAGTGTGGACTCCATGTAATTTTTTTTCGGGTCCCCCTTTTTAATAAACAGTAAACGCTAAGCAGTCTGCTGTGATCTGATATTAATAGGCTGAGAAGTTCCATGTATATTGGGCCCTTCCCAGCATAATAAGACCAGCTCACAACTGTCTGCTTTCTCTTAGCTGGTTATTAAGACTAAGGGGGACTCCACACCAGGGTTGGACTGGCCCACCAGAGAACCGGAGAATCCTCCGGTGGGCCTTAGCTTCTCCTTCAGGAGAGTTCATAGTGCAAACCTTGCAGCTTCTATGCGGCTCTTTAATGGGGAGAAAGGCGGGCCCTCAAAATCAAATCCTCTGGTGGGCCCAGTGTTCTTCAGTCTGACACTGCTCCACACTATTTGTTTCATTTATTTATTTGGTAAATACTGTATATGTACAGAAAATGACACTCACATGGCACTAATTATATACGTCACAGATATCTTTCCTCTATCTTTGCACATCTAACACCTAAACATCTGTAATTTCTATTCTGCATTCTATTCCAGTACGTGTCACACAGATGGCACAGGGATGTCAAACTGTATGACATCCGTGTGCATGTGTGCGGGATGTATTGATGTCCATGCTGCTGGAAAAAAAAGGACATGTCTAAATATGGGTCACACAGACACACGGTCCATGTGAACATAGATGTGAACATAGATTTAAATTGGTCTACGTGTGTGTCTCCAGTATGTGTGAAAACCATCACCATGTGCACTGGAGACACTGACATGTGAAGGAGGCCTAAATGCTGTGGTCGCTCTCGACCATGCCAATTAAGTGGTTAAACAGCCGGGATCACATTTTCTCTGATTATCACCATTAAGGCTTGTTCACATGACTGTAAAAATCGGATGAGTGCTATCCGTCTTTTTTTATTTCTGTGGGGCCGTGCACATGTCCGACTTGGTCATACGAAAAAAAAAGTCAAAGCAAACACGAGTTGCATCCGACTATTTTATCACACTAGGCTATTCTTGTCAATGAAAAAAAAAATCGGATTGCACTCGGATGACATCCAAGTGTGGTCCGATTGTTGAGAACTGACACAATGGAGAAGATGGAGAATTTTTTAATTCTCATTTGAGAAAATTGGACCACACTCTGATCAGAGTGTGATTAGCATAATCGGACAGATTTTCTCAGATGAGACTAGCATTATTGTAGGTTCACACGGGTGTGTAAAAAAAAATCAGTTAGAGTTTTGTAACGAATGGAAATGGAGACACAGATGTTGCAGTGTACATTCAATTATTGCAATTTTGTGGAACCACAGACCGGGGGGCTCCGAAGGGGCGTGACTATGTGAGCCCCATGAACCCATAGCAAAACCCCTTGAGTACGGTTACATTGGAATGACCGAGGGACTTAGGTGCTACCTCCAGTTAGACCCCCGGACACGTGGAAGCTGTCCCAGCGGAACAGGCGGACTGACAGGGATAGCAGGTAGTGGTGAACTTGGCTGGTGGTAAGCGGCTGAGCGGGGAGAACCAAACTCAGGCAGCTCTGATGTCGTCCTGGATGACGAAGTGAAGAGTGGGCGAACCTGTGAGGAGACAAACAGGATTATCAGAGTTCTGACGGAGCATTGGCGGTACACAGACAAAACGCGAACACAACCGTACGGGACAGCGGTAACTAGCAACAGGAAATACTTGTTGCTCTGGCGCCTCCTCAATGGCAGAGGAGTCTATAATAGTACTCACTATTCAATCATTGGTTCGGAGCATATTTGGAAAATGTGTGCTGTCTCTTTAAGAGACTGGGAGCGCGCGTGCCCTCAGAGTCATACCTGGAGACCTGCTGGCTGCGCGCCAGGAATCTGCAGCAGGAGAGAAGCCAGGGACCGAGGATGGATTGCAGGGAGCGGACAGAGAGTGGAGACCCCGACAAGACCCCCGCGGAGTTACGGGCGCCAGCGCTACAGTACCCCCCCTTTATACCCCCTCTTTTTCAAGCCCACGAGAAATCTCTCCAATAGGAGAGGAGCCTGGATATTCTCTTTGGACTCCCAAGACCTCTACTCAGGACCGAAGCCCTTCCAATCCACTAGGAAAAAGGTTTTTTCTCTTACCCTTTTTATGGCCAAAATATCCTCTACCTCAAAGACATCCTCGCTGATGGGATCAGGAGTGGTACCCGGATCATTAAAGAAGGAGCCAAAGACTACTGGTTTGAGAAGGGAAACATGAAAAGAATTAGGCACACGTAATGAGGCAGGCAATTTCAATTTATACGAGACTGCATTAATTCGTTTCAAGACCTCAAAGGGACCAATAAACCGGGCACCCAATTTGTAGGAGGGCATTTTCAAATGGATATATTTGGAGGAGAGCCATACTTTATCCCCAGGCCGAAAGGTTGGAGCATCCAGGCGTCTTTTGTCCGCATGTTTCTTCATCTGATATTGAGGACGAAGTCCAAAGCGGACTTGGTATCTCTCCACACTTCAGAGAACTCCTTCGCAAAGGTGTCAGCTGCTGGAATGCCTGAAGGCAGAGGGATTCCGGGTTGAAGTCCGAAGACAATCTGGAAGGGAGACCTTCCAGAGGATTGATTTACGTGATTATTGTAGGAGAATTCTGCCCACGGCAGTAACTTGACCCAGTCATCATGATGCACGTTGACGAAACGACGCAGGAATCCAAACACGATTTGATTGGTCCTCTCCACCTGCCCATTGGATTGAGGATGATACGCAGAAGAAAAATCCAGCTCCACCTTCATTAGGTTACAGATCGTCCTCCAAAAATTCGAAGTGAACTGGACACCACTGTCGGACACAATGTGGAGAGGGAACCCATGGAGACCAAAAATATGCTGTATGAAGTAGCCAGCAAGCTCAGGAACAGACGGAAGACCAGACAGAGGAACGAAATGAGCCATTTTGGAAAAGCGATCCACCACGACCCAGATAGTGGAACAGCCAGAAGAGACGGGAAGATTCGTAATGAAGTCCATAGCAATGTGCTGCCAGGGAACGGAAGGGACTGGAAGTGGCAGGAGACGCCCGACCGAAGATGGTTAGCAGTCTTGTTTACGGGCACACGAAGGGCAGGCTGCGACATATTCCAGGATATCCTTACCCATGGTTGGCCACCAGTAATAACGGGAAATTAGCTGCATGTTTTTTTTTTGTCTGGCATGACCTCCCAACTTGAAGGAGTGACCCCACCGAAAGACACGATTACTGTTCGAAGCAGACACTAATGTTCTTCCGGGAGGAAGCCAAGAAAGATTGACGGAGGATACTGACACTAACCTGGATGGCTCAATGATATGTTGGGGTTCTTCTTCAAAGTCGGGAGGCAGGAAGGCTCTAGAGAGTGCATCAACCTTGACGTTCTTATTACCTGGGTGAAAATGAAGAACGAAGTTAAATCTAGCAAAAAACAAAGCCCACCTGACCTGGCGGTGATTCAACCTCTGTGCAGACTGGAGGTAGGTAAGGTTTTTATGATCGGTGAATATGACAACCTGATGGACTGCTCCTTCGAGGAGGTGTCGCCATTCTTGCAGAGCCAATTTGATTGCCAGCAATTCCTGATCTCCAAAGGAATAATTCCTTTAGGAAGTGGAAAAAAATCTTCGAGAAAAAAACACATAAACCATACGACCGATGATAGACTTTTGAGAGAGAACCGCTCCAGCGCCTACAGAGGAGGAATCCACCTCAAGAAAAAATTGTTTATCTGTGACTGGTTGATGGAGAACGGGCGCAGAAGAGAAGGCTTTCTTTCGAGAAGTAAAGGCCTCCTCCGCCTCCGGAGTCCAATCCTTGGGGTTAACGCCTTTTCTAGTTAGGGCCGAGATGGGCGCCACTCGAGTAGAGAAGTTTGGAATAAATTGACAGCAATAGTTGGCGAACCCCAGGAACTGCTGTATCGCTTTAAGCCTGGAAGGGCGAGGCCATTTGAGGATAGTGGATAACTTCTTCGGATCCATCTTTTGGCCGGTGGATGAGACAATATATCTGAGAAAAGGCAGAGAAGATTGCTCGAAGATGTATTTCTCGAACTTGGCATACAGTCTGTTCTCCCTGAGCCCCTGCAAAACCCGGCGAACATGCCTCTGATGAGTGGCTATATCTGTGGAGTAAATCAAGATGTCATCCAAGTAGACAACACAAGAATAGAGGAGATCTCTAAGAATGTCGTTTACGAACTCCTGGAAGACCGCGGGTGCATTACTGAGGCCGAACGGCATGACCAGGAATTCATAGTGCCCATCTCGAGTGTTGAAGGCTGTTTTCCATTCGTCCCCTTGACGGATATGGATCAGGTCGTAGGCTCTTTAGAGATCCAACTTGGTAAAGATCTTTGCTCCCCTGAGACGATCAAACAGTTCTGAAATAAGCCGCAACGTGTACCTATTTGTTACCGTGATTTGATTTAACCCCCAGTAGTCGATACAGGGCCGTAGCAAACCATCCTTCTTCTTGACAAAAAAGAATCCTTCAAACCGAGCTGGGGCCGCCAGACGAATTGCTTTACCTGCCGTACAACAGTGAGCCTGGAATCCTGCAGTAGCGGTACTTCCAGCTTGGGCAAGGACAGAAGATGTCGAGGATATTACCGAGTCCATGCTTGTAGACAGGTTGCACAGATAGGTTGTGATCTTCTCCTGTTGGTCTCTCAAGCTGGTAAACTCTTGGCATAACTCTGCAGCTGGAGATGCTTGGGATCCAGCGGGTTCCATGGCCGGAGCAATTAAGTGGTTAAACAGCCGGGATCACATTTTCTCTGATTATCACCATTAAGGCTTGAGCACATAACCGTATAAATCGGATGAGCGCTATCTGTCTTTTTTTTATTTCTGTGGGGCCGTGCACATGTCCGACTCGGTCATACGAAAAAAAAAAATCACAGCAAACACGAGTTGCATCCGACTATTGGATCACACTAGACTATTCTTGTCAATGAAAAAAAAAATCGGATTGCACTCGGATGACATCCAAGTGTGGTCCAATTTTTGAGGACTGACACAATGGAGAAGATGGAGAATTTTTTTATTCTCATTTGAGAAAATTTGACCAAACTCTGATCAGAGTGTGATTAGCATAATCGGACCGATTTTCTCAGATGAGACTAGCATTATTGTAGGTTCACACGGGTGTATAAAAACAAAAAATCAGTTAGAGTTTTGTAACGAATGGAAATGGTGACAGATGTTGCAGTGTACATTCGTTTATTGCAATTTTGTGGAACCACAGACCGGGGGGCTCCGAAGGGGAGTGACTATGCGAGCCCCAGACACCCATAGTAAAACCCCTCGAGTACGGTTAGATTAAAATGTCTGAGGGACGCAGGTACTACCTCCAGTTAGACCCCGGACACGTGGAAGCTGTCCCAGCGGAACAGGCGGACTGGCAGGGATAGCAGGTAGCGGTGAACTTGGTGGTAAGCGGCTGAGCGGGGAGAACCAGACACTGGCAGCTCTGGTGTCGTCCTGGATGATGGAGTGAAGAGCGGGTGAACCTCTGAGGAGACAAACAGGATTAGCAGAGTTCTGGCGGAGCACTGGCGGTATACAGACAAAACGCGAACACAACCGTACGGGAAACCGGTAACTAGCAACAGGAAATACTTGTTGCTCCGGCACATCCTCAATGGCAGAGGAGCCTAAAATAGTACTCACTGTTCAATCATTGGTTCGGAGCATGTTTGAAAAATGTGTGCTGTCTCTTTAAGAGACCGGAAGCGCACGCGTGCCCTCAGAGTCATACCCGGAGAACTGCTGGCTGCGCACCAGGAAGCAGCAGCAGGAGGGAAGCCAGGGACCGATGCCGAACAACGGGGAGGGGACCAAGAGCGGAGACTCCAACAGGATCCCCACGGAGGCACGGGCACCAGCGCTACAAGTTTCATCCAGAAAATTAGGATGATTTTTTTCTCTCTTGTCATCCGTGTGCAATCTGTTTTTTTACAGCAGCAGCTATTAATAATTTACAAGATTGTTTACAGTTTCCTATGTTACAAAACTGAAATGTAGCCGTAAAAATCGGATGTTAAAATATGGCTCCGTAAGGCATCCGATTTTTTTTTACGCACTCATGGTCTTAAATGGACGAGTCTCATCCGATTTATGGATGAATCTAGTGCATGCTGCAATATTATTGATATTTAGATTCAGTCAGTAAAATATAAAATCATTCATCTGCACTGCCCCATTCAATAACATTCGTCCGAGAGCTATCCATTTTTTTTTCATTGACAGCACTCGGACTGACAATATCGTTGTGTGAACGAGCCCTTAAAGCAGTAGCTCAGCTGCCAAACATTAGGATGATCATGCAAGCACAGAAACTGTGCCCATCTGATCACCATGAAAATTAATAATCATCTAATCCATGTACAAAAAAAGTCAGAAACGTTTCCTACATTTGGAACACATCACTGTTATAACCTGCCTTGTGCCATTTTGTTAAACTGAAACATTACTGACATCGCCCCTAACAAAGGTTTACAGAACCTTAACAAAATGTGGCGTTGATAAGGTTGAATAAAGCTGAAAAACTCTCAGGAAATAGCTGAAAGAGTTGTAAGTGCATTGCAGTGAAATAAATTACAGTAACAAGTCCCAGAGAATCCACCCGTGATGTAATGACAAATCTGTAGTGGGATTTGTGACCCCACACGTGATGATGTCATTGAATAACTTGTAAGTGTACATTACCCATATGGCTAGTGTAGGACATGCGATGCAGGTGCTGCCGCTACGATGGCCCCATAGTGGTCCCTGCTCAAGGTCAGAAGTACAGTCATGAGCTTTCGCCACTGGAGTGCAGTGGGGTGTGCAAGCTGTGGGAAATTTTGCTTCACTAGAAACCATTCCACAACTGAACTTCGACTTGAAGCTACAGTAGATGACACCTGTGGCCACACGTCTCTTTGCCACCTTTCCCATGGCCACATCATGGCCCAATATATAAAAATATATAATTGTCGAGATTTCAAATTAAGAAAATGTGTTTTTTTTATAGGTTATTGCTGCCTAATATTCGGGGCAGAGACCCTGATTCCATCGATGTATCACTTACTGGGCTGCTTGTTGTAGTTTTGATAAAATCACTGTTTTATCATCAGAAAATATCATTAGCAGATTAGTAAACCTACTGACATATTCATGAACTCTGTTTAACCCTGCCCCATCAATGTTTGGCAGCTTTCTGCCTATGCAGAGTGTGACGCTGAGTCATTACTCACTGGCAAGCCGTGAGATAGGGTAGTCAGGTAACAGTCTGGCATCAAATGCCAGGAGGATATGACAAGACTAGGGAGTACAAAAAAATGTATAGTCCCAGGCCAAGTCCGGGGTCAGATACTTTAAGTCATTAAGCATCAAAAGCAGAAGAGATAATCCACAGGAATATTCACAACAAATCTGAGGTCAGCAACAAGATCAAGAGGTCAGACACAAAGCAAGCATACATACCTAACTAAGCAAAGCTACAACTGACACTGGACTGCAGACAGCAACCAAGCTAAATAGCTTTCAAATAATTAAAGATGAGAGGCACCTGGGGAAACGCCTGCAGGCTAAGCTAGATTCAGCAGCATTGCTGTCAATCAAACGAACTAACTAACTAACTAACTAACTAACTAACGCCTAGCACGCCCCAGGATCAGATTTAATGACTGAACCATCACTCTCAAAATCGACAGTCCAGCACATTACAGAACCCATAGGGTGGCTGAGCTGTCACTCAAGGCATCCCTAGGCCATAGTCAGATATGAAACCGTGATGCACTGCCAAGCAGTGGTGTGGGTGTTCTGCCCATCTGAGTACAGGGCAGTATGTTTTGTACTG
>VIAB01032723.1:0-16905 GCA_009801035.1 Oophaga pumilio | reverse complement strand
GGTAGGGATATCTGTTAACGAACGAACAATTGGCTGACAATTATATGAGATTCCTGCAAAAATGTACAAATCAACAGGTCAAATGCCTGTTGAGTCCATATATTGTGTATGTTGAGTCCATAAATTGTGTAAGTTGAGTCCATATATTGTGTACAGTATGTTGAGTCTATATATTGTGTAAGTTCAGTCCATATGTTGAGTCCATATATTGTATATGTTGAGTTCATATATTGTGTATATTGAGTCCATAAATTGTGTAAGTTGAGTCCACATGTTGAGTCCATATATTGTGTAAGTTGAGTCCACACGTTGTTGAGTCCATATGTTGAGTCCATATATTATGTATGTTGAGTTCACTTGTTGAGTCCATATATTGTGTATATTGAGTCCACATGTTAAGTCCGTATATTGTGTATGTTGAGTCCATATATTGTGTATGATGAGTCCACTTGTTGAGTCCATATATTGTGTATGTTGAGTTCATAATGTTGTTGAGTCCATATGTCATTGAGTCCATATATTATGTATGTTGAGTCCACATGTTGAGTCCATATATTGCTTATGTTGGGTCCACAAGTTAAGTCCGTATATTGTGTATGTTGAGTCCATATATTGTGTATGTTGAGTCCATATGTTGAGTCCATATATTGTGTATGTTGAGTCCATATATTGTGTAAGTTGAGTCCATATATTGTGTAAGTTGAGTCCATATATTGAAAAGAAAATTGCCATGAAGACTTGTAATTAATATTATCCAGAATTGAGATCGCTGCCTTCATTCCATGAATTGGTGGAAGTCTCAGCTCATGGTCACCCACAGATGACATCTTCTGAAATCTGTCAATAACATTTCAGAAGAATAATCCCTCACCTAAACATCTTCTGATGGGCTATCTGTATTCTACACTTATAAATTGCGCATTGCATCTTCAGGTATGCATCGTACAGAAGAGAGACTCCAAGAAGATGTACGCAATGAAATATATGAACAAGCAGAAGTGTGTAGAAAGAGACGAAGTGAGAAATGTCTTCAGAGAACTTCAGATCATGCAGTGCCTTGAACACCCCTTTCTGGTAAATCTATGGTATGTGAGATTTCTTTCTATTGTCTTTATGCACCTTTTGCTGTTGGGATGATTATGTTGATATGAGAAGCAGCATATCCAAAAGTGATGTCAGAAATCAACTTCACTATGCCGCCCTGAGCACCTTTAATTGCTAGGAAATGTCATTTAGCAATGACTTTATTGAGCAGTAAATACAATGCTCAAAGCCTAAAGATTACTTATGGGTAATGAGTCCGCAATGTTCTATATTTCAAAATTTCTAGTAAAGTAAAGCGTTAAAGGGAACCTGTCATGAGGATAAATCGCAAACTAATGGAATGTGTGGATAGGCACTTTCATGCTGATTAAATCCATACCATGATTATAGAAATCTGATTTTTCTTTTTTGAGAAAGGTGCTGCAAGTGCGCTGCAAGTGCTCAAGGTGGGACATTGCACTTGTAGCTCTCCTGCCTTCCTTGTATTTTCCAGACCCACTGCCTGAACATGATGTCTGACTGATAGGTCGCTCTTGTTTCTGTGACCTGCTTCTCATGACCTAAAATCGTTCTGAAATATAATATGCATTTGCATGAGAATAATGTATATATACTTCTATGAATCATAGAATCCTAGAATGTTAGAGTTTGAAGTGACCTCCAGAATCATCGTGTCCAACCCCTGCTCAATGCAGGATTCACTAAACCATCTCAGATAGATGTCTGTCCAGCCTCTGAAGACTTCCATTGAAGGAGAACTCACAGTCACCACCTCTCGTGGCAGCCTGTTCCACTCATTGATCACCCTCAATGTCAAAAAATCCTCATCGCATCTTCAGGTCACAGTCAGCTGCATTAAAATCACTGGGTCGCTAAGTTGGGATTTCCAAATTTAATATGACTGGGAGGGTTCTTGGCATGCACTCGTGAAGGGTTCTGCATGTGCGCCCATCTTGGTGTGGGCTGTGACATGTGGGCTCATGCATGGAACCATCCTGGACCTATCAAACCCTTAAGTCCTGGCCTAGTGTGAGAAGTTCAGGCATTTCAGTGTTGGTGATGACTTTCTAAAGATGCAATAAGAACTGGATGAGGGACAGTGAGGAGCAGAGGGGTTGGAGAGGTGGGTGGTAAGGTAACTATCAGGATTTATTTTTATTTTTTAATATTTAACATTTTGAAGGCATTGTAGAGTTCAGAAAAATGGTGACCAGTGGCCGACATTTTTCTGAATCCGCATGGAATTGAATTACAAAAATTTGAATAGAACTCAATTCCCCTCAAATTTATTTGCTCAGCTCTACTTATAGCTATGAAAGCAAAGTCTAAAGCTCTCTATACACTAATTTATTGTTACCTGAACCCACTGATTTCAACGGAACAGGTCGACCATTTATTATGTAAAGGGGACTAGGTACTTTGCTCCAACAGCATATGTTGGGGAAGAGAAGGATCCGGTATGATCTGGAAAGGACCCAAGCCAACCTGGAATTTGTTTGGGAGAAGGAGCCTGTTAGGTTATCTGTTCTTCCCATGGAAACCAATCTATTAGTCTCCTTTAGTAACAGATTACTGGAAATCGGCAGGAATTTTGTAGTTTGGTACCGAAAACAATAGACAGAAGTGAAGTCTTCTGACTCTGCTTTCAGAGTATTGAGGTTACCAAAAATGGTCACTACATAGTGAACGGAGCTGTGGTGTCCCAGCTATGTACATTGAGTTCATTGTTGACCGGTGGGGTTGTTGGGTGTTGGGCTCTTGCCGATTTAACAGCGATGAACTATTCTAAAGATAGAGCATTAATATCTTATATCTGGACAACCCTCTAAGTTTTGATATAAGTGCTTTTTATACTTCTAATGAATAGGCTTAGGCATTAGAAAGCAATTCACAACTCCATCAAACTAAGATTACAAGAAATAGACATATATTGCTTCTCTATGAACTCAATGATGTAATTTCTTTTTATAATGGAAAAAGCTGTATCGAAGATATACGAGTAGTTGAAATTTATTTTTGGTGTATATTTATATTCAAGTTATCTGTTGGAAAGATTAAAATAAGATGACCCTGAATGGGAAAAAAACATGTTTCTCTTAGAATATCCTAACAAATTTATTCATTTTTGTCATATCTATGCATTTTCCAGTTCCCTCATGATTTCTTACAGCAAATCAGCCAGAAACACAATTAACCACCTGGGTTTCTAGCCCTGTGTTCCCATAGGCTTCCCTTTGTCAGGATTTCAGAGGTTGCAGCTGTTCTTTCCTCTGATCCTTATCTTTGGGTAAATGTATAATGCTCCTGTTATCTATAATGCATTCACTAATTAGCCATCACTTTGAAAATACTGATAAGTAAAACATTGATTATTTTGCGACAATGAGTGGGAGATATTAGGTTTGCAAGTGATCAACCAGTTCTTGAAGTAGATGTGTTGGAATCAGGAATGATGGGTATTGTAAGGAACCGAGCAAATGGTGATGGATAGAAGACTGGATGAGAGCACCCTAAATGACCTATCTTGTATGGCTTCCCATTATGCAGTGCTCAGTATATTCCAGGCATGTTAAAGGCATCCTGGTCAGGGTGGCCATGGCTCATTGGGGAGTGAAGTCTAATCTATTTGGTCTGATCTTGCAGAAGAGCTAATTTAGTCCAAATTACTGAATTGTTGTTGCTGTCTGTAATAGAGAGATCTTAGAACAGCTAGCACATTGTAGACTGTTTCGTGTAGAATTGAGAAATCAAAGACCTGTCAGATCTAGTCTAAACAGGAAAGAGCATCAGAACTGGACCATGTAGTAATGGAAGGAGGCGGCCTAGTCTGATAACTCATATTTTACTTTATATCATGTGGACGGTCCAATGCATATGGATCACTTACCTGGGGAAATTTGACACCAGGATAGGGGAAGAAAGATATCTAGCGGAAGGAGTGTCTAACTCTGGGCAACGTTCTGCTAGGAAACCTTAGGTCCTAGCATTCGTGAGGCTGTGACAAAATACCTAAACATTTTACATACCAAGTTACCCCTTTATGACAGCGGTATCCCTAATGGCAGGATAATGATCCTTACACAAGGTAAAAACGTTTCAATAATGCATTGAGGAACAAGGCAAAAAATTTAATGTGATGACTTCTCCAACTTCCCTAGATTGGTGGGTTGTGCTGGAAAAACGAGTCCAACATCTCAAAATATACAGGACTGTAAGGATCTTGGTGCCAGATACCACAGGATAACTTCAGAGGTCTTGTATGATGTCCATGCTGCCAAGAATCAAGAGCTGTATTGGTTGCACAAGGAGGACCTACACAATATTGCGGCTCATCAATGTACAAATCCTGCCACTAAACGGAATAAATTGTACATTTTTGGTTAATTTTAATGATATAAATAATGGAGATAAATACATCTTGCAGTTGTTTACAGGTCCTGATACTTCTGGGCCCCCCAAAGAAAGGCTGACATATCAAGATAATTGCATCCAAACACAACTATCATACTACAAGTTTTTTTTAACATCCCAATACTGCCACCCAGAGGTATAACTTGAAGCCACTGTGCCTTTATGTAAATTCTGTAATAGGGCCCCCGAAGCACATCATTAACGGTCGTCATGTCCCTCATGATTACATGGGTCCTAGTGATTGATAGTGCTGGAGGCTCAGAAAGAGAAGATGATGGATGGCAGAAGAGAGAAGTCACAGTTGATCGGATAACCGTAGGCGGGAGAGATAGTCATAGGGCCGAGGAGAGGTGGTTGCAAAAAAAATTTTTCCCACCTTGTTTCTCAGAGTTCATTTTGCTGTAATTTTGTTGGAATTTGCTCGACTCCAAGCAGTAAAAATTCTTAAAGAATTAAATTCATAACGATTCGATTAACTCATCTCTAGCAGAATTTAATTTCCAAACCAAATCAGATTGTCAACGCAATTGTACGTCTTTAGATGGAAATATAACACAGTTATATCTTGGCAGATGATTCATCAAAGCTCGCAGAAAATACCCCATCATAAGCATTATTGCTGAGAGCAAGAGGAAAATCCAATGTCCTCTGAGGATGGTGGGAGATGCCTTTTAGTGATTGCAGAGTGCCGATAAATTATTCATACTTGGTGGTGATTCCTGCTCCACATTTACCAGGTACAATATTAGGTCTTAAACACATAGGACAAGCATACAGTATGATATATGGATGAAATCATATTATGGCACGATGCTGATGTCTGGGGGCCATGTTACACTGGTCTTGGAACAATGAAATGCAATATGCGGATTAAAAGAACAATCCAGGGAACCTGATCCACTGCAATATATCTAGTGCACGGGCTGAAGGGGTGTCGCGTGAATCAATAATTCTCCACACAGTAAAAGTGTCCCAAACAAGAGTGCCCCCATTTTAGCCCACCAATAGTGCACCACTGTCAGTTCATTGTGTGACCATGGTCCTAACTGCCTCTGCCTCTGTTACCAGATGGTGCTGAATTTTCACTGCGGATGTTGTTTCCGATTTAACCTTAGTATAGCTGGAACTTGTTGTCCCACTTGTCAACACGTGTTTCTGTAGAGAGTTGATTATCTGTTGTTGTAATCAGATTTCGGCTGGGAGCAATGGATGAGGCTCTTTTCTATTTAAACCCCTAGAACTCTTTCTCAAGATGCCAGTTATAGGTTAAACCAAACCCTGGTTCCTTCCCTGTACCTCTGCTGCCTTAATCCTGCGTGTCATATTCTGTTGCTAATCTTGGATTGTTTTGACCCTTGCTCTGCCTGATGTTTTTGTCTTAGATTTTGTCCTTTCTTGTTTTGACCTGATTTATACGACCCTCCTTTGCCCGCTCGCTCCACTTGCCAGAAGCTACTTGGCGGAAGTTACCCAGGTGGTCCAGATCTCTGTAAAAGGTTTAAAGGGTGAAGGCCATTATTTCCCTGGGAAATTTTAAGTGGAATAGATAATGTAAAGTCTGTCTGTAGAAACCCTTTTAAGAGCAGAAAGGTTCTGCAAACAATGTACCCTTACAACCACTTACTTTTTTGGACAATACAAGAATTATACCTGCTGGCAAAGTAAACACCATGACATCACAAAACAGGGATAATAATCTACCTAGTGCATGGACTGAAGGGGTGCAGCCTGATGCAAAAATTCAAAACACATCAATGAGAGATCTCATCTATTATACATCACCCTCAATGAATGGAAAATAGCGGTTATTTATTATATGTGGGAAAACAGGTGGTAATCATACTTTTTTAACCTTTGTCTTTGACCGAACCAGTCTGTCCTTTGTCCAATAATACCATTGTAATAGGCCAAGATGAAGAAAGATGTACAGATGTGTCTGCCCTCACATTCCGGCATTTTCATTAAGAACTCCAATTTCTCACCATACAAATTGAACACATTATCATGACATACTAGCAAAACACTCTACAGGCTGCAACTCAGAAAACAGAGATCCTCTCTGTCTCCTGTAAACTGTAAACTCTTATGATCGGCAGGGTCTTCGCTCTCTCTCTCCTGTAGACTCTAAGCTCCTATGGTCAGCGGGGTCTTTTCTCTCTCCTGTAGAGTGTAAGCTCTTATGGTCCCTGGGTTCCTCTCTCTCTCTCTCATGTAAAAAGTAAGCTCTTATGGTCAGCGGGGTCTTTTCTCTCTTCTGCAGTGTAAGCTCTGAGAGAAAGAGAGAGAAGACCCCACTGACCATAAGAGCTTACTCTTTACATGAGAGAGCGTGTAACAACCCTGTCGGCATCACTGACCTGAATGGCCTGAAGGCCACCCTGAATGGCCTTCCATCCGCCACCTGCCTTACACACCTACTTACTCACTACTCCGGGCCATGCTGTGAGTTCTGTCTGTTGCCGGTTCCATACTTGGTGCCGCATGTCTTCTGTCTGCTCTGTGTATGCTTCCTGGCTGTGTGCATAACGGGGCGGGGCCGACACTTCCTGTTTCTTATAGAGTCAGTGTGCTCCTTCCTAAGTTGTCCCCAGCCAATTTTCAAGAAGCCTTTAGTACTTAATGCAGCCCCTCCCCTTGCCTGAGCAATCAATTCTCTCAGTCTGTATCTTGCTGGTGAGCTGCCGGGTCATGTTCTATTTTCCGCCTTCTCTGGGGGCTTTGTACCCACATCTGTTTCTGTGCTTTGTGCCTTACTTGTTCTGCCCTCCAGGAGGCTGCATATCCTGGACTATATCCTGGTTCCTGTACCCTACCCATTACCTGACCCTGTCTGTATTCAGTCATATTTCTGTGTCTGTTGTATCCTTGTCGGTAACTATCCTTACCCTGCTTTGTGTATCTTTGTGGTTACTTCTGCTCTGCTCGCCGCACCCTGTGGTTCCGCTTTGCTCTCGGCTCCACTCCTTGCGGTCCCATTCTGCCTTTTGCTCCGCATTCCTGTGGTTCTACCTTTTTCTCTGCATTCCTTGCGGTTCTGCCTTTTGCTCGTCACTCCTGCGGTTCTGCCTTTTGCTCGTCACTCCTGCGGTTCTGCCTTTTGCTTTGCACTCCTACGGTTCTGCCTTTTGCTCCGCACTCCTTGCGGTTCTGCCTTTTGCTCTGCACTCCTTGCGGTTCTGCCTTTTGCTCCGTATTCCTTGCGGTTCTGCCTTTGCTCCGTACTCTTGCGGTTCAACTCATTGCACTGCAACCAGCGACTCTGTTCTGCTCTCTGCTCTGCAACCTTGCGGTTTTGCTCCGCTCTCGTTCCGCTTCCTGTGTTTCTTTATCTGTCCCTGCTTCTCCAGTGTGAACAGGTCCCTACCTGTCCCCACACATTACTCTTACCTGTTCCCATATACCACTTATGCTGTCCGTGTTCCAGTCCCTACCAAGTCAGTTCCTGCCCCTTCCGTGTGGACTGTGCCCGCCTGCCTGCCAGTGTCTCAGCCGTGCCCGCCTGCCAAGAGTACCTGCCATGTCTAGAATAGTACCAGTCGTCGTGCCTGTCTGTACTCATCTGCACTTCTCATAGTGTTCTGTTCCCCAGTGGGATCAGCAGCCACAGCTAGACACCGCCCTGGATTTGTACGGTCAGGGTGCAAGGGTCTGTCCTGTACTCGGTCACACGGATGCGGAATGCTCTGCGTCTCGCTTACTGGAAGTCACCGGCACACACTGCCCGTCCCTCTCGCTCTCTGTCCCCGGCTGCCGGCGTCGGGAAATGGTCTGCGGGATGCTGGTACTCCACGGACAAAGCTCTTCTCTGTTTCTGGCTGCGGCACGACGGCTCTGCTCAGTCCTGCAGCGGCTCTGCATCGCTATGCAGCCGGCTTCTATCCTGGCAGTGGTCCCGCTCTAAATGGTCGGACCCTGCCGCAATGCTGGTACTCCGTGCAGGGGACAAGGGAAGCAGAGCGCGCCACTTACTGCTCTGCACGCTGCTCTGCCCTGGCGCCAAACTGCTCTTCTTCGTGCGCTTTTTCCTTTTATCTCTCTGCTGCTGCGCGCTCTTTTTTGACTCTCCCCACCTCCTCCGGTCAGCAGGAAGCTCTGTCTCACTCCTCCTTCCCTCAGACAGCAAGGTAAGTTCTGCCCCACTCAGGCTTCCCCCCGGAACAGAGGATGCAGCCTTTCTCATTCCGGACCCAGCATGCAGGTACCCGAGGTCCGTTCTATCTCCTTACATTTACATTTGATGATAATGGATTTGATGGTGCTCCGGTGGATCATAAGAGATTGGGATATTTTTATTTATAACCCAACCCTGACTTGTACTTCTCATCAGCTTTGTCCCTGACTTGTTTGGCGATCTCCTTGGTCTTCATGATGTTGTTTGGTTAGTGGTGCTGTAGTCTCAGTGGCATTTCAGAAAAAGTAAAGTGTATATAGTGTGAGACCGTGTGACACTTAGAATGCACGGGGTGACAATGGATGTCCTGTCACTAAGCATGAAGGTAATTGCTTGCAGCAGAAATTTTTAGGGGCTTCATAGAAAAAGGGGTGACTACATATATCCATGCCAATTTTTAGTTATTTGATCAGAAAAACGTAATTTAACCCTAGATTTTTTTCACTTCATCAACTTAGACTATTTAGTGCTGATGCATTGCACACAAATCAGATTACAAAAATATTTAAATACAGGTTGTAATCTATAAAAATAGGTAAAAAAAAGTCATGGGGTGGGGTGGTGGGGTGTGAATTTTTTTGCAAGCCACTGTATTTGGCATCACCTAGTCAGCAAAAATCCTTTCAAACCATAAAGTTATTTAATCCATACAGCAAACGGTGTAAAGAAAAACAAACCTTAAGTCAGAATTGTGTTTTTTTGTGTCAAAAGTAAAAAAAATGTTATACCTCTTAGGAGAAAGGCAGGAAAAATAGGAAAAAGGAAAAAATGAGAAATGGCCCAAGAAGTGGATTATCATTCCTATACCCCCTCATTTACCACTCAGAAGCCAATATAAAGATTTATATGTTTCTATTTCTAATCAAGCAAATAGCTCTTATTAAATTCTGGCTCATTTGCATGAGAATGCAATTAGCAATACAATCATTTAATCATTACAAAAGCAAGCATATTATTTCCACAAATTACAAGATGTTACTCATAGTTGACAATGAGCCTTATAAAACTGCATTCTTGTAATTGAATAATAAAGACATCATGCCCAATTCATCATTTGCGGTTTATCATTTTTTGGTCTTCTGGCATTCATTGATGTTTTTGCTCCAAGTTCTTAAAAAAATAGTAAAAATGGGTCATGAATTTTGCACCATTTTTGTGACATTGTCAAAAAATTTGCTGAGTAATTTCAGAAATGCGATGTGACGCAAGTTACTATAGTAAATATTTGTAACGTACACAGGTATAAGACATTTTTCAATACAATAAGGACCCCATTTGACAATATCTTTCCGATTCCAGACAATAATCGGATTATGCATACGCAACCAAGGAATCTCCAACACAATTCCAGCAGGTAAATTGTTCAAAACATAACAGTAGATTAATTCCATATGAAGAGACCCCACCTTGAGTGTGAACTCAACCGTAACTAACCGAACCAGATTTTTGAGCAACAGTGTTCTATCAATGGCCACAATAAGTCCAGCACCCATGAAATTAGCAGCAGATCCGCAGTCAATAAAGGCAAATGTGAACAGACCCTGATTTTGAAAAAGAAGTTCAGCATTCAACAACACTTTATCGGAGGAGTGAAAGGGTACCTGTAAGTCTGAGTGACCTCTTCGATAATCACCCGGACTTAAGCATTTCCCAACGGCTTGTTTGCTGCAGGTCGTGCCAAGCAATCCTTTAAGAAATGTCCAGCTTGGCCACAATAGAGACAAAGTCCAAGTTCCCGATGGTGTCTCCTCTCCTTAATCCTTGAGCTGGCAGCACCAACCTCCATAAGCTCCACTTCAGGTGCACAAACCGGGCCAGTTGGACAAAATGGAACCTCTTTTTGCACCTCGCATCTCCCGCATCCGCCGATCCATGCGGATAGCCTGAGTCATGGCCTCCACCAAACAACCAGGTTGAGCATGTAGAGCCAGAGCGTCCTTTAGAGACTCCAAAAGACCCCTGAGGAATTGGCATCTGAGAGCTGTGTCATTCCACAGGACCTCAGAAGACCACTGCCGAAACTCAGTGCAATAGTTTTCTGCTGTGCGGTTCCCCTGTGTCAGGTTCATGATCCTTGTGTCTGCCACCTTGACCATGTCAGGTTCATCATAGATCTGTCCTAAAGCGTCAAAAAAGGCGTTCACCGAAAGACGTTCAGGAGCGAAGGTAGGGAAAATGCCCAGGTCTGAGGACCCCCCCCCCCGCAAAAGTGACATTATAATTCCCACCCACTGTGACTCATTCCCTGATGACCGGGGGGCACAAGCTAAACAATAATTTACAACTCTCTTTAAAAATTCTGAACTGATCTTTTTATCCTGAAAATTTGTCAGGGAGTGCTATAACAGGTTCAGGGGGGCTCAAAGATACGTAAGATAGTTCAGAAGTCATAATAGCGGTCTGAGGAGAGAGATTTTGAGGGGCAGTAAGAGCTTGTGTTGTTTCAAGGCTAAATCTTGGACTAACTGAGTCAGATTTGCCACCTGATCACACAAAGTATGTAACGGATCCATAGGTGGGAAAATGAAAAAAATTTAACGGTCAATGGTCATGTGATGAGAGTCACAATAGTAAATATATATACTACTTACTGTAAGTAAAGGGAGGTCAAACAATCCGAGGTCAGATCCAGGAAATGGCGCAGTACAACAAAGGGAAGTCAGAGGCGAAGTTCAATACACGAGCCGAGGTCAGGAAAGCCAGAGAGACAAAACAGTTTACAGGGAGCAGGTGTAAGCAGGTTGCGGGATGCAGTGACGGACAGGAGACAGATCAAGGGTTAACGTGTTTACTATAACAGGGAATGTACTCCACACAGGGAGATAAACAGTTAAGTAGGAGTGAAAAAGGCAATGCAGAAATACAAGGTATTAGGTTAGACAAAAAAAACCCGAGTACAGGTGGAGGGGGTAGTTCTTAATGTATGACTAAGGCTACTTTCACACATCGTTTTTTACAATCAGGCACAATCCGTCCAATTTTTAAAAATACGGATCCAGCGTAGATTGTAAAAAACTGATGCGACGGATCAGGTTTTTCGCCGGATCCGTCCTGAACTTTTGAACCCGAGAAAAGCAGTGTGAGTATGCCTGGAAGAGAGAGAGACCTTGATTTCCTATTATCCGGTCAGATGACTTCCAGGCAGTGGAATTCAAGAAACAACCGATGGCGCCAACAGCGGTCAGCGCAGGCTTGATCTGGTGAAGTTCTGAAGAGACTGACGACATAGGTCCTGGCGGCAACGGATAGTCTCTGAGACTCTCCGTGGGATTCTTAGTCCAGAGATCCTTGTGGCGGGAAAGGTACAGGCCACAGCACTGTCTGAGCCCAACGTGGCTCTGCAAATATACACCAGGGGGTCAGGGAGTAGTTCACAGTCACGTACCCGGTCTCTCTTAGGCGGCACGCGCGCGGCACTCATGGACTCAGGGCGTCTGGCTACTTGCTTTGTGGGAACCAGCTGGCTTTCGGCACGTCTCTGTTCACAGTCTTTGTGGGTAGCAGCAAGAATGCTTCGGCGTGGGCCTACACTGCTATGGTGCTCGAAGGATGGAGCACTCACTTCTCCCTGCAGCACGCTGTCTGATCCCGCCAAATCTGTCTCTAGGCCACCAGGTCTGACCGCTGCAGTCCAGCGCCGTGCCAGCGGTTCAGCTGTGGAGCGCGCTGCTTGCCCTGCTGCTCGCACGCTGATGGCGAGGGCCTCTCTGCAGCTTTGTGCGCTTTCTAAATCAACTTCTGGCCGAGTTCTCTGACTAAACCAGTCCCCTCTTCCTGGGTCTTGGAGCCTGTCCTGTCCTCTATTTCTTCCCCCCGGGAAACATGGAATGCAGCCTCAGCAGTTCCGGACCTGGCGTAAAACAGGTACTTGCAGCCTGGCCTTCCTACTTACACAGGCAGAAGAGAAGTCAGGTCACAAGCAAAGGGTCAGAATCCGGGGAAATATCAAGTCAAGCTGGGTCAGGAACAGATCACAGATGGATCAATGTTACACAGGCACCAGCAAGTGTACGATTGACACTGGGTGGAGGAGCTAGCATGCTTAATTAAGGAAAGTGAACACAAATGATTTCAGCACAGACCCAGCGCAACCAATATACAAAGAAACAGACCGTAACAGAGTGGAGATCGTGACATGCATACTGTAACTTGAAAAATAATTCATATCCTGTGAATTTTTAACACATTTTTTCATGTTACTACCACAAAGTTAAATGTATTTTATTGGGAGGATTTTATGTTATATATCAGTGGTGGCGAACCTATGACATGCGTGCCAGAAGGGGCACGCAGAGCCATCCTGGTGGGCACGCATGCCATCTCCTCAGCACTAGCGCTGCCACCATTCTCCTCAGCCTGCTCGTCATCACCCTCATCACTAGTGCCGAGGCCACTCTCCTCTGCACGTGCACCATCTCATTAAGCACATCTTCCCATCAGTCTATGTGTGTGCGTGGGTGAGGAGGGGAATGGCTTGTGGGCTGAGGAGAGTGGTGGCGCTAGTGCTGAGGCGATGGCACGCGTGTCCACTCATAGGACTATGATAAATGAAGAGATCAGATCAGCGATGGAATGGGCAGAGGTGAGTAGTTATTTATTTTTTAACGTGATGGCATTATACTGTACGGAGGACTATATGGGCACATTATACAGTGTGGAGCAATATGTGGGGCCATTATACAGTATGGAGCATCATGTGGGGTCATTATTTTGTATGGCGCACTACGTGTGGCCATTATACAGTATGGAGCATTGTGGGGCCATTATACAGTAAGGACCAGTATGTGGGGCCATTATACAGTATGGAGCATCATGGGGGGCAATTATACAGTATGGAGCACTATGTATGGAGCACTATGTGGGGTCATTATACAGTATGAAGCACCATGTGGGGCCATTATACAGCATGGAGCACCATATTGGGCCAATTATACTGTGTGGAACACAATGGGGGGTTATTATACTATATGGCTCACTATGTGCGACCATTATACAGTATATTGCACTGTGTGGTGCCATTATACAGTATGAATGACCATGTGGGGTCATTATACAGCATGGAGCACCATGTTGGGCCTTTATACTGTATGGAACACAATGTGGGGTCATTATACTGTATGGCTCACTATGTGCGGCCATTATACAGTATGGAGCACTATGTGGTGCCATTATACAGTATGCAGCTTCATGTGGAACCATTATACTGTATGGAGCACTATTTGGAGCAATTATACTGTACGGAGCACTATGTGGAGCCATTATACAATATGGAGCACTATGTGGGGCCATTATACAGTATGGAGCACTATGTGGGGCCATTATACAGTATGGAGCACTATGTGGGGCCATTATACAGTATGGAGCACTATATGGGGCCATTATACTGTATGGAGCACCATGCGGGGCCATTATACAGTATGGAGCACTATGTTGTGCCATTACACTGTATGGCGCACTATATGGGGCCATTTTACTATATGGAAGGCAATGAACAGCCCCCTTAAACTGAATGGAGCACTATGTGGGACCCATTACACTTTATGCAGGACTATGTGGAGCCCATTTTTCTGTATGGAGGACTATGTGGAGACATTGTACTGTATAGAGGACCTTTTGTGCACATTAAACTGTATGAAGAGTTGTGTGGAGATTACAGTTGGAGAATCATACAGTGATGGGGTCACCGTTCTTTTTTGCAGTGATGGGGTCCCAAGAGCAGAGTAAAGAGAGAGGAAAGGGGAAGTTTAGGGAACCCTGAGGATTGGAGCTGTGACCAAACTCACCCCAGGGAAGAGCGCTTGACACTGGACGCCGGAGTCCATGGCTGCATGGGTACAACAGTCCCAGCAGCCAAATCTGGAGGGCAGCAGACTGCAGTCCTCCTGGCACCATCATACACCTGAAGGCACAGCAGCATACCAGAGCCGGAGCCACCAAGAAGGAGTGATACCTGTAAAAGGCTCAAGCTGCCTGCCATGTAGGCAAGGACTAAAGAACAGTAAGGAACAGGGGACCAAGCATAGCTTTAGGCAGCAAGGACCTCATAGTACAGAAAGGAGGCCTCCAACCCATCTGGCTTAGTGGATCCTAAGTTGCTTCCAGGCTGCCTGGATCTCCATCACCATCTGTACTCAGTGCCCTGGTCTGCACCTCAAACTGTGAGTAAACTGAAAAGACTGCACCCTGCTGTGTCCTCCTATTTATTTGCTGGGTCTTCTGCCCTGCGCTACAACCATCATCATCATCCGTTACACATACAGCTGCCCTGGGGCCCAGATCTACCTGTGGATAGCTGTAACAACTCTGCTGCATCACCATCAGCCCCAGCGGACTCTGAAGCAGCGTCGGCTAACATCTTTATTGCCGAATTCCACAGGTGGCATCAAGAACTATATCTTATAAATTTTATTCCCCTTTCATCATCATTTTCATTGGACGCTCAGGGCCACGGACCGGGTCACTGCTGCCGTGACACATCCCCTTAAGAACCGGCCCGGTACCGAGAATCCCCACGACCCTGGCTGGCGATCCATTTTGGCATCACGAACAGGATGCGCACCCCGGCACAGCCGGGTACTGTGTGCCAGAGACTTAAGTGAGCTGTGAAATTGCCGCCATTGCTGCATCATGTGGCATGCAGGAGGAGAAAGGCGTGCCGTCGTGGGTGGATCTTGGAGGAAAGGCGCAAAAACTTTGGCCGCTCCTCATCAATACTGTTATGTGAGGAAAATATGTCCGTCTACAAAAGAGATCCGCTTCCTTGTCTGGGATGGTGGGAAAAGGAAGAAGAAAGACCACCCACGAAGGAGAGAGTGGGGACAACCAGGGAGTGCAGTCCAGGATCGAACTGGCAAGATGGCAAGTGGAGGTCACCCTTAGTTTGGGGAGGAAGCAGAAAGCTGCTCCAGCCAAGGGGGTTGAGAAAGAGGACCAGCCGCCAGCAATGAATCAGGAGGTTCTTGGTGCCAAAGTAGAGAAGCTGAGCCACTGGCTCCTCAGGTCATATGTCACTGTGGTGTCTGACTGGAAAGTGGCCCTCTTGGAGAAGTCGGGGGAGCAACAACCAGCCAGGCACTAAGCATCCCCGGCACCTGTGGCAGGTAAGGTGACCGACCCAGCCCCAGTAGCCAAAGACACTCTAATAGGGCCCTATAACGCCCCGCCAGCCTTTCCACCCGGCCGGGTATACAGAAATATTGACTGGGATCGGCCCTCGGGTATGATAGACACCTTGACAGCCCCGCTGCAGCCAAGAAGGGAGTTCCAGGAGGAGAGCAGAGAACGGGTGATGTTCTGCTGGGAGCATTTCGACACCGACCTGATGGGGTTTCCTGGGAAGGCCCAAGCAGAGGGGGATCGACTGGAGGTCGTTAGCTGGGAGGAATATCGCCAGCAGCAGGCACTTAAAGGGGAGCAAGAGGAGAAAGACCGAGACATCCAATGCAGGGCCATAGAGGAACGAAACCTGAAAGCTACCCGGGAGACAGCGTTACGTACACACGACACTGGGGTGAAATGGGATGGTATGCTCTGCACATCCATAAATGTACACCAAAAGGGACAGCACACAGGTCACCTGTAGACAATCCTGAGCCACAACCTGCAGCCCCAATGTATGCTGCCGTCGCAACACCTGCAACTGGTCCAGATCCACTGCCTGGAGATGGCACACCTGCATCTGTAGCGGCAGAAGCACTAACTGCCATGTGTTCTCGGGCTATGCAGACCAGCATTGAAATGCGCTCGTGGAGCACTCAGACCCCCATAGTGGGTACTGACCAACTTTTTGTGTTGCCTGGAATAAGACAGAACTCCCGGCCAGGAGATTTGTGGAGCCCAGATGCGCTTGGATTCACATATCCAGAAGGGTGCATGAAGGATTGTACCACTAGAGGTCTCACTATACATACACACACCTTCACCCATCCCCTAAGACCACCTCAGGGAGCCTGATAGGAATATAAAAGGGGGTGAAGGCAGGAAGGGAGTTTAGTTTGTGTTTGAGTATTGGAAGTTTTAGTCTGCAGAGCAGAGTGGAGTTTGCAGTGAGAGACTCAATAGCTCAAGTTAGAGAGCTAGGAGCGTGCCGACGCTCTGAGAGCAGCAGAAGAGGCAGCCCACCAACTGCCACAGTGTATAATCGTGTGAGAGCCCGAGTAGGACGAAGGCAAGAGGGGAGTAGCAAAGGAGCAGAAGAGCCTAACCAGCTCACTCCAGCAAGTATAAACCGGACGCCGGATCCGAGCCTATAGGGATCTCCACGACCCATTAGGAGAACA
>VIAB01032712.1:16169-30438 GCA_009801035.1 Oophaga pumilio | reverse complement strand
TTTCTGTCTGTGTCCTTATTTTCTTCTTGTCTAACCGCCATTACCTGTGTGGGGGCTTCCTATTTCTTTGGGGGTTCTGCTCCGGTGCAGATAGCTTTAATCTTTCTGCTTTTAGGTGTAGTTATCTCTCCGGCTGTGACGAGAAGTCTAGGATCACCGTAGGTACGCTCCACGGCTACTTCTAGTGTGACGATTAGTTTAGGGTACTGCAATCCAATAGTTTCCAGCCTCTCTGGTGTATTACTACTTTTGCTATTTTTGCAATTTCTCCTCAGCTACCGAAACATAACAGTGAACATGACATGAACATAAAAAAAAATTGTGAAATTGCACTTTTTTTGCAATTTCAACGCACTTGGAATTTATTTTCCGCTTTCCTATGTATCACATGATGAAATGAATGGTGTCATTCAAAAGTACAAAATAGGAAAATGGTTGCACTCAATTGTTTAACAGTATGTCAATGTGAAATACATGAAGTTTGAATAGCAATATGGCTTTTGAAATTTAGGAAATCCAAGAAGTTGCTTTTCTGGGAAATATGCAAATTGTCTCTTCAGAGAGGAAGAGAACTAGAAGTCTATAGAAGTCTAGTGCCACCTATTGGAAGTAGCAATCCTAAAAGTCAGTGTTGACCCTTTAACGAGCCTTGTCGCATGACTTAGGATAAAAGCCAAACCAGGATTTCAATAAAGGGTTTGTTTTAGGATTGCTACTTCCAATAGGTGGCACTAAAGTTTTAGTCCTCTTCCTCTCTGAAGAGACAATTTGCATATTTCCCAGAGGAGCATTAGGACTTTAAGTCTCCTCATATCAGCATGCTTAGCATGTCAATCTGCGCAAGGAGAAACAATACTTCTTGGATATCGGTTAGACGCCTCTCACACAGCCAAACCAGATCATCTCACACTTTGCACTGATGAGAGGCAGTACCCCGAAACACAGTGTCTGCAAATTGAGATCCTGGTTTGGCTTTTATCCTAAGTCATGTGACAAGGCTCGTTAAAGCATCAACATTGACTTTTAGGATTGCTACTTCCTATAGGTGGCTCTAGAGTTCTAGTCCTCTTCCTCTTTCAAGAGACTATTTGCATATTTCCCAGAGGAGCATTGCGGCTTTAAGTCTCCTCATCTCGGCATACTTAGCATGTCAATCTCCGCAAGGAGAAACAATACTTCTTGGATATTGGTCAGACGCCTCTCACACAGCCAAACCAGATTATCTCACACTTTGCACTGATGAGGGGCAGTACCCCGAAACACAGTGTCTGCAAATTGAGATCCTGGTTTGGCTTTTATCTTAAGTCATGTGACAAGGCTCGTTAAAGGGTCGACATTGACTTTTAGGATTGCTACTTCCAATAGGTGGCACTAGACTTCTAGTCCTCTTCCTCTCTGAAGAGACAATTCGAAATTTAGGAAAAATACACATGAATCATGAGACGTTGGTGGATGGGCTCAGATTATTTGGCTAAATTTTGTGCGAAGCGTCTCATTTGTATTTTTCCTAAAGATCAAAAGCCATTTTGCTTTTCACACTTCATATATTTCTCATTGACATGCTTTTACATGATTGAGTGCTACCATTTTCCTATTTTGATATGATAGTTGTTTTTTGGTATGCACCTGTTCAGACTAGCTCCCATTGCTTCAGTCAGTTTTTCTGTTAGTTATATTCAAAAGTACAACTCATCCTGCAAAAAAATCAAGCCCTCGTATGGTTATGTGGAGGAAAAAATAAGAAAGTTATGGCTCGTGTAAAAAAGGAGGAAAAAACCAAACAAAAAAAGGGAAAATAACCTGATCACGAAGGGGTTAATTAAAAAAATCATGAAAATCATGATTAAGGGTGTGCAGGCACCTGAAATGAATTGATGCCTGTCATGTAAAGTTGTATTGCTGACTCTGTATGTCCTCCAAGTATTTCGTTTGAATAACAGAATCACAGTTCATGGAGCTGGATTTTCCTAATTTCTAAAATATATTTGCCCTGTGAAAAACATTGGCCCTGATTCAAGAAAACTGGCATTTTGCATGCAAATATTGATGAAGGCTGCACTGGAGAAGGTGAGCTAAAATCTTTAAAAGCCGTGGCTCTTAGGCCTCATTCACACAGCCATGTTTAAAAAAATGAAACCGATGTCATCAGTGTTTTTGATCAGTGTGTCATCAATGCTTGGTCCGTGTGTCCGTTTTTACCATCAGTGTGTCATCAGTGCTTGATCCGCGTGTCCGTTTTTACCATCAGTGTGTGATCAGTGCTTGATCCGCGTGTCCGTTTTTACCATCAGTGTGTCATCAGTGCTTGATCCGCGTGTCCGTTTTTACCATCAGTGTGTGATCAGTGTTTGTCACAGATGGATAAATAAATGAATAAGTTACAAAGCTTCTCCTATAATTTGCAACATTAACACAACGGCATGCCATACATATGCTGTGTGTGTTTTTCATGGACCCATAGACTTGTATTGCCCCTTTTTATCTATGATACCAGGAAAAAAAACTGACATATCTCCATGAGTTTTGCATGGACACACGGTTCATGAAAAAACACAGGCATGTGAATAGCACCATAGCTTATAATGGATACACGTTGTATCTTTGAAAAAGATGGATACAACACTTAGGTGCAACATGGTCAACTGAATAAGACCTTAATGGCCCATCTTTCGTCTACCTGTGCACCACTTTAAAGACGTTGACCACTCTTTTTTTATCTAAAGGATACATCATCAATATCTGATCGGTGAAAGTATGACAGCCATTTCAATGAGCTGTTACCGGAGCCTCCCCTAAAATCTTGGAGGCTTCCGGAACACAGCAGCTCTGTCATTTCTATGATGACAGCGGACAGATACTGCAGATCTACCCCCCTATTTGATTGCTAGGTCATAAAAACTAGTGGCTACCCTTTTAAGATATGTACTCCAGTATGAGACTGGTGTACATATTTGTCGTAATTCACACCACTTTTGTGGCGTAAATTATGATGAATTTGTCTTTCATGCTCAGCTACGGCTCCTTCTAGCTGAGTTTCACCTTCTTTTTCAAATGTTTGCAGAGCTGCCTGTGCCAAAAATCACAACATCTTTGAACATATATGAGTAGCGTATACATTTTTCAACATTTCAGCATACATTTGAGACATTTCAAGCAGTTTTACACCAGAGTTCTGGTGAAAATTCTTGACAAAATAAGGGTCATTGGGTTTTGGAATAAATATAAGTTGATTGAATTTCTCCATGTTGTTTTGGCACAAAATGCTTTTCACCTATTTAATTGTCTTTAGTTAGTCTGATTAAATAAAATTGTACTAAGTTGTTCTAGTCATCTCTAAACAATAGTTTCCATTATATCTTTTTTTGATGTTAAAAAGTTTATAAGTAATTTTGTTCTTTTCTCCTAAGAACAAAAGCATCTGTGCGCTTTATATGAGTTTCATACAAATCAAGGTTTTGTGCCACGTTCTTGTATCATTTAATTACATTTTAGCATTCAAGTCTGTGAAATTATTGCTTCCCTTTTTGTTTTTTCTATTAATTACTATGTAATATAATGAGCTGTGTAAACTTGACACTTTGCCTTTGTACATGATATATACAGACTTTGGGTCCTCTACCAGAGGCCTGGGAGTTTGAGGTTTCTGCGTAGGATCTTAGTTGTTCCAGGCATTGCGCTTTTCTGGACAGAGAGCTCAGATGTTGCTCCTGGGATCTGTTGTAGCCATTCTTCCAACTTAGGGGTCACTGCTCCAAATGCTCCTATCACCACTGGGATCACTGTTGCCTTCACCTTCCACATCTTCTCCAGTTCTCCTTTGAGGCCCTGGTATTTCTCCAGATTCTCATATTCCTTCTTTCTGATGTTGCTGTCACTTGGCACTGCCACATCTATTATCATTGCTATCTTATGATACTTGTCTGCTATCACAATGTCTGGTTGGTTAGCTAACACCTGCTTATCGGATCTTGAAGTCCCACAGGATTTTAGCCCTTTCATTCGCCACCACTTTCTCTGGGGTCTCCCACCTGGACTTAGGGGGACTTAGCCCATATGCTGTGCAGATGTTCCTGTATACAATTCCCGCTACTTTGTTGTGGCGTTCAGTATACGCTGTTCCTGCTTGCATTTTGCATCCTACCACTATGTGTTTGACTGTTTCTGAGGTTTCTTTGCATAGTCTGCACCTTGGGTCTTGTCTTGTGTGGTAAATTTCTGCTTCTATGGACCTGGTATTTAGTGCTTGCTCTTGTGCCGCTATGATTAGTGACTCTGTGCTGTCTCCAACATTAAAATACAGTATATATATATATATTTATATATAGTATCATCTTTACACTCTATTCACATTGTGAAGGCCAACTTTACATAATTGAAAAAATTAAAATAATTTCAGTTTAAAGTAAAAAATGTGCAGAAAATTGCAGAAATTACACTTTTTTTTACACTTTTCGTTACATAATGTGTATACAAAAAGCTGCTGTTTAGAAAGTTTGATGGATCATTGTTATCATGTGTCTTTCTTCAGTAATTTAAATATATAATAATAGTATATTGCTGAGAATAGTTTGAGTTGCAGCCTAATTCATTAGCACATGAATGCCCAATGCAAAGGTTATGTATTCACATGTTAATTAGATGACTATTCTTATATATGAGAAAGGTTTTCTGAGACTAAAAAAATAAGAAAAAATACTTATCAATTTCTATAGCCTAATCCTACCACTACACTTCCTAGATTGCTTAGTACCCAACAACACCTCCAAGTAACTGCAGTAGTATTGAATGACAGTCCTGTCCAATATAGTGAACATGATTGCTGATATGCCATATGTGATCTATAGTTCATCATAACAAAGAAATATGTTGGAGCTACTGTGGCACTAGTACTCTAGCTAAAAAATACAGTAGCTATACCTCATGTATCCCCCATTAGTCTTGTTACAAAAATTGTGGTCGGCTGGTTGCCCAAATGTTGAACTGTTGATGACCAGCAAAACTTTAAAAAACAAAAAAAGTACATTCCCCTCACTGTTCACCTGTCCTTTGCCTCCGCTGCTCGTTACCCAACGTCTGTTCATTCTAAGCCCACCATCTGTTCACACTGGGCTTGGACATCCGACCATGAGCAGGCCTTGGAGGTCACTGTTAGCTGTATATCTGTAACGTAACAATGTGCAGAGTCCTCTAAGGCTTGGTCACAGCAGAGAGTGAACAGGCCGAGAAATGAGGCACTCAATAGGAGAAAGAAGAGGCTGCTCTAAAGATCAGATGATGAGCAGCGAGCTGTGGAAAAGGTCAGAAGAGTGAGCAGTCAGGTAGGTAATTGTTTTCCTTTTACATCTTACATTTTTTAGACTCTTGGGTCTGGAGAGACTCTAGAGTTCAACCCCGAGCCTGTTTTCACCTTCATGACCAGGCCAAATTTTACAACTCTGACCAGTGTAACTTTATGTGGTAATAATTCTGGAATGCTTCAATATATCTCAGGGATTATGAGACCTGTTGTTAGAGACACATTGTACTTTGTAGTAGTGGTAAATTTAGCTAGCTATTTTTTGTGTTTATTTGTATAAATATTAGAATTTTGACAAAAATGTTGAAAATTTAGCAATTTTCAAACTTTTAATTTTGATGCCCTTGAACCGAATAATTACGGTATATCACTCAAAATAGCTAATTAATAACATTTACCACATGTTTACTTAATATTAGCATAATTTTCAAAACATTTTTTGTTATGAAGTTAAAAATGTTAAATGTTGATCAGCAAATTTATCATTTTTCCTACGAATTTTACAAAATATTTTTTTTAAGTACCTCTTCATAAATTAAGTGATTTTGAGGGGCCTATATAACAGAAAATTGCCAAAAGTAACACCATTTTAAAACCAGCACCCCTCAAAGTTCTCAAAACCACATTCAAAAAGTCGGTTAAGAGGAGAAGAAGCACCATTTGACTTTTGAAACTCAAAATTTGCTGGAATCTATAGCTGATGCCATGTAGTGGTTGCAGAGCACCTGTTTGTTGGGGTTCGAGTTCCCGCTGCTGCACAAGGGGAGTCTCGAACCAGCCCCGCTGCGGTCTCCCATTCATCTCCGGCCGCAGTGGAGCCTGCTCTGCAGAGACGTCGGTCCAGGCGTCTTGCCCACTCCAGTACTGTGCAGTGACTTGCTGCTGCCTTTCCTGGATCTGCTATTATAGCCAGTGCTGGAGCAGACGTCTTTGGGACAAAGTCCTGCGTTTTCCCTTCTCAGCATGCCCAGAGTGAGATCTCTCATTGGAGATCAGGGGTCACATGCTCAGGTACTGCAGCAGCTCCTATTGGTCTGCCAGGAAGGTCCTGTGACTACTGTTGTTCTGGAACAAGCTTCATTGGTCCTTGTTTCTGGCAGGTCCTGTAGCTGTTACTATAAAAGGGTAGCATGGCTGGGCCGCCATGCGCTAATATCAACCATTGTATGCTATGCGCCAGTGTGGTCATGTGTGTGTGTGGTTAGGGACTCGGCTGAAATAAGCCACTAGAATACCGACTTAATCGGTGAGGAGTTTGGTGTGCTAGCTAGTCAGGGTCGGCGTCCTAGATGCCCTAGATTACCGGCATAACCGGTGAGGAGTTTTGATTGCCGTATTCAGGGTCTGGCGTTCAGACGCCATAGATTGCGGGTGACTCCCGCGAGGACATTAGCACATGATCACGCTTTATGTACGCTTAGCACTTAACTGTGTACCTGAGAGCCTGACAGGACACAGCACTTTTTCTCAGCAGCCCTGTGACGTAACAGGGTTCGCTTTCAACGCTGGACAGCGCCCTAGCGTGTTTTCTTTGCGACTCAGTTGTGTTTAGTGAGTTCGCACACATCGCCATATAGCGCTGCGGCACTCCTTCTAGCGGCTCTGTGGAGTAACAGAGTTCGCACTTATTGCCACAGCGCGTTACGGCGTTTATGTTGGCGACTCTGCGGGATAACAGAGTTTGCTTCTTACGCCATTTTACTAGCAGCAGGCTCCACCTGCACGGTGGACCCCGGGCTGCGAACGCACCTCTCCACATCTTATATTTGGTGCGTTCCGCAGACCCTAACACTGTTGTACCTAAACAGTGGTAACCTCCCACAAGTGACCCCATTTTGAAAACTACACGCCTCAAATAATTATCTAGAGGTTTGGTGAGCACCCTGAACCCTTATTTGCATCACAGAATTTTATAACAAATTTTAAAATGAAAAATACATTTTTCCCACAAAAATGTTTTTGCCACAAAGTTTTAAAATTTTTCCCAGGGTGACAAGGGAAATTGGACCACACAATTTGTTTTTCAATTTTAACTGAATACACTGATAACTCATATGTGGTGGAGGACTATTGTTTGGGCACACAGCAGAATTCGGAAGAGAAGAAACACCATTTGATGTTTGACGTGCAAAATTGGCTGGAATAGATTGTGGATGCCATGTTGCATTTGCAGAGCCCCAGATTAGCCAGAACAGCAGAACCCCTCCATAAGTCCCCCATTCTACAAACTACATTCATTTAGGGATGCAGTGAGCATGTTGACACCACATGTGCCTCACAGAATTTTATACCATTGGGCGGTGAAGAAATAATAATTAAATTTTATAAGGGCTAATAGGCAAAAATGGACAGTTTGCTGTGCAATTTGTCATGCGTGCACCAATATCCTATATGTAAACTGGAAATACATTTCAGGCACAGTGGAAAGCTCAGAAGGGAAAGAGTGCCACTATTTGATTCTTGGAACACAGATTTTCCTAGAATAGTTTGCCGACTCCATATACAGAGCAATTGAGTGCCAGGAGATCAGAATCCCCCTTCAAATAACCCTATTTTTTAAATTAATCTACAGGTGTAGTGATGAATGATTTGATACCATGGATTTTTTCCAGAAACAAGTAGCAGTGAATGTTGGTGAGTGAGATTTGCAAATCTGCTATTGTAGTCCCTAGACGTTATAGTTCCCCATACGCTGTAATGCTCAGTATATTATGTCCAACTCATGCTTCTGGAGACATGCACATATAAATTAAGTGGGCTCACATCACTACAGAAATGCCAAACATGTAGACGCTAAATGTGGTTTAGGCACACTGTGACTCAGAAGGGAGGGGGGCATTTGGATTTGTGAGTGCAAAATTTTTGGGGGGATTTTTTGGGTGGTCAAGGAGCCATAGAACTTTTCCAGAGCCTTTGTGCTATCCATAACATGAAAGCCTCCTATGTTTCAATTGACAAATGATGGACCTGAGTGGGAACTTGCTATTTTTGTGGATTGAGTTGAAGCTTTTATTGGGAACATTTCATATTAAATTTTGGATCACATTTATCCTGTGCTTTAATTTACATTGGGGTTTCCATCTAAATCTCTGAATGACGTGATTCAGATGAAACCTCTGAGGGATAGAGATGAGCAAACTTGTTCAGAAAACCGTTGCCAATCTCAAATTCGGCATGAGCCTTGTACATTTTGATTCATGTTCAGACCACCCAGCATATTCTTCAAAATCAGCAAAATTCAACCAATGTTCAGTAAATGATCGAGTTTCCACTATTTCCTGTGTTAGGACTTTGTCTAGGATAGTGGTGCTGTATGATGAGTGGGGAAGACGTGCTTGATGAGGGAGGGAGTGAGGAGAGGTTGGAGGAGCGGCGGACTGTTATTCTTTTTTTTTATTAGCTTAATGTGTGGAGATTCCGTCAGCTAATCAGGGTGCAGAAACTGTCCACAAGTCTAGACACAAGGGCTTGTGTCATTGGCTCCCGAGGTCACCTGTCCCTCTCCATATAAAAGGCAGACATGTGGCTTTGGTTCCATTTTGTGAGTATAACAGTGTAGCGAAGCTGCTGCAAGCAGTCAGATAGTTAGCTAGGCGGTTTATTCTCAGTTAGTTCAGATAGGATCCTGTGTCAAATCGATCTTCCAGCATATAAATCTGGAGTACTAATTCTGTGGTGTAGCCACAAGTTGTCACTTAAGTATATAAATCCATAGTGCTGCTGATTCTGTGGTACTGCAACCAGTCTACATTACAGTATCGAAATTGTTTGTGCTAATTGTGTAGTCCAGCTACCAGTCCACATTTCAGCATCTAAATATTTTGTGCTAATTGTGTGGTCCAGCCATCAGTCCAGTTTTCAGCATCTAAATCTTTTGTGCTAATTCTGTGGTACAGTCACACTATTTCAGCAAATATATACTGATTGTTAATTTAGTATCAGGTGACTGAGAGGTAAGGGCCCATAGTAGTGAAATAGCTGATAAAAAAAGAGGTATGGTACATCCAACATGAGTGGGAAAAAAACGAGATTGTGGTGGAAGGGGGAATAGGTGTGGTGTTTGAGGTGTACGTGGGGTAGGTTGTAATGTTGCTGAAAGCTCTACTGAGCAAACACCGACTCATCCTATCCAAAGACAATTTTCAACTTCTGTTACTGCATGGACTCCCTTTCTTTGGCAGCTGCACGGCGGGTACGCCTTGTAGATTTTTTTTTTAAATGTAGAGACTCCAAGTTGGGTCTCCATCTGGTGGGTTGCTTGTAATTGAAGGGGTCTCATAGCACCAGGCCTACATCTGTCACTCATTCACCTCTTAGTAATCAATTTGTAAGCTGAACCAGGCCCTATACCATGAATCCATGTTGCGGCTATTATAAAATTTCTACTGTAGGTCAATTGATGCTATTTTTCCTGGTGTCTGACTCTAATTTTTGGAAATTTTTGGACTCCAAGTTGGGTATTCTTTTTGTGTGTTGCTTGAATTTGGCAGGGTTCCAGGCACAGCAGGTCTACACCAGTCCCATACACACCTCTTAATTTCATCTTAATTTCACAGCTGTAAATGCTGGCCCAGACCGTGTCTCATGCATGGCCAATGCCTGACTGCTGCGCCATTATAAAATTTCTACTGTGGGTCAATTGATGCCACTTTTCCTGGTGTCTGACCCTAATTTTTGAAAATGTTTGAACTCCATGTTGGGTCTCCTTCATGATTGTTGCCTGAATTTGGCATCTCTGTCATAGCACTAGGCCTACACCTGTCACTCATCCACTTGTTACTGATCAATGTTTAAGCTAGAAATGCTGGTCAAAGCCCTGTCCTAGGCCTTGTCTCATGCATCCATGCTGTGCAATTATAGCATTTGTACTCTGGGTCAATTGATGCCACTTTTCCTGGTGTCTGATCGTAATTTGAGTTGTTTTGGCAGCTTTTGGGCTCTCCTGAAGGTGTTGTCTATGTGTTTGGTATTGGCTCCCATTGAACTCAGTGAACTGTTCGGTGAACATTGGGAAGTTCGCTGATTTAAGCCGAGACAAGCCTTAAAAAGTTTGCTCATCTCTACTGAGAGATCCATTCATTATAACAGGGCAGCAGAGTTACTCTGTACTCCGTCTTTTCCCTGTTCAGCTGTGTGCTTTTCAGAGATGCACAAAACTGTGTGGGACTGTGCTTTTATGCACAAAAGAAGGACACCCCTGGATCATAGGCCAAATGGTGACCACAGTGTCTCCATCCACCTCATCATAAGGAATCTTTTTGCAGGGGGTTCTGTCTGAATCACAATCACATGATTCAAAGATTTACACAGAAACCCTGTTGTAAGCGCTCAGTGTAGAGCACAGGATAAATGTGAGCTGAGCCTTACTGCGATCTGTAGGAGGCAGAATAAAAAATAGACAGCAGGTCCAGAATTAGCTTTATTTATTTTTTACGCCTTTCCTCCTGCTGTATAAGAGATTAGACAAATTTATTCTTCGGGTCGATGCGATTAGAGGTACCAGATTTACAACGTTTTTTTATGTTTGGCTGCTATCACAAACCAAAAGAGGCTTTTTTTTGCAAAACCAACTTTTTGCATCGCCCTATTTTGAGTGCTATAATTTTTCTGTATTTCTGCCGATAGTGTCATAAGAGGGCTTGATTTTTATAATGAGTTGAAATTTTTATTGATACCATTTTCTCGCACATAACATTTTTTGATCGCTTTCTTTTCTGATTTTTGGGAGGCAGAATGAACAAAAACTAGCAATACAGGTACTGTTTTTTTTTCTTATGCCGCTCAACGTGTTGTAGAAATATTAAGGCAGCTTTATTCTTCAGAGCAGTACGATTGCATTGATACCACATTTATATAATTTTTTTATGTTTTGACACTTTTACACAATAAAAACAATTTTATAGGATTGGTTTTGCATTGCTTTATTCTGAGAGCTATAGCTTTTTTATTTCTCCATTGTTGGAGCTGTATGGCAGCTTGTTTTTTGCAGGACAAGATGACGATTCCAGCAATACAATTTTATATTTACATTTGACTTTTTGATCTCGTTTTATTCCACTTTTTGTTTGTCAGTATGATGAAAAAGTATCAATTTTTGCCTCATTTTGTATTTCTTTTTTTTACGGAGTTCACTGAAGGGGCTAACTCATTTTATTTTTGCTTTTACATAAATATATCTATTTATTGGTATAAGTTTTATTCAGATTTTTTTATTTTTTTATTTTTAATTAGATATTTTTACAATTTTTTTTTACATTTTTTACTTAGTCTTTCAATGGAACTTGAACTTTTATTACTCTTATCGCAGGTATAAATGTATTGCGATGCACCAGCATTGCAATGCATCATTCCTGTCAGTGTTAGGGCCACACACACGAGCGTATAACACGGCTGAATTCTATGCAATGTTTTATCGCATAGCACTCGGACCAGATGTGCAATGTTTTTTCATGCTGATTCAACATGAGAAAATAATTGCAGCATGCTGTGAGTGGGTATGAGACTCACCACACACACACCCATACAAATTTATGGGTGCATGTGAAACATCGGACTGCACTTGGCTGTCATCCAAGTGCACTGCGATTAACGTGGACACAGGCAATGGAGAAGATGGAGAAATTAATTTCTCCTTCTTCTCCTCACCTGTGCTGTGATTCTCTCACGCCAGAGAATCGGAGCAAAGTGTGCTGACACACAGATATAACTCTGACAAGGTTTGATCTGAGAGTATTTGCATAATCAACCTTGATTCTCTCGTATGAGCCTGGTCTTACACTGACAGAAGCTCCTGGCATGGTTTAAACAAGCTACCATGGCTGGCAGACTTGCAGGTCATCATGACAACCTCGGCTTCCCAGATGACCATCGTGGCGGTGCCGATCCGATGGGAGAGGGATCATGCAAATTGGTCAGGGTATGGCCTGCTAATGCACAGACTGGCTTTGGGTCTTCTGACCTGAGCACGACAGCCGCTTAGAAAAATATGATGCTTTCATGCTCGGGTCAGGAGAGCCGTGGCCAGTTGTTGCATTGTGGTCTAAAATCTAACCAAAATCAATGAACGTCTGCATGAGTCCTTGGAGTCTCTGGATTAATATGCAAGAACTGAGATAACTTTCAGCTCAGAGAACCTTTAAAATACTAATATATGTGCAAGTATTTATTCTCTCTGTAATGTTCAACTTACTTTGATAAATAATACAAAAATATACATAAAGAAAAAGCAGGTGCTATCATGTAATCGATCATTTGATTATAGTGAAATGTAAGTTGTCAGATGCTAGAAGTTCTAAAACACACAAACACAAACACACAAACACTACTGTGTAAGGTATATGAAAAACATACACATGTACAATATATATATAAAGATATATACTGTATGTATGTGTATATATATAGATATATATACAGTATATATATCTATATATACATACACCATGTTCCAAATTATTATGCAAATAATATTTTTCTCTGATTTTCCTAAGTGGTCAGTGCAAATGACTGTCAGTCTAATAAAAGTCATCACCCATTAGAGTATACATCGAATTTTATTGAAGAAACCTCCCAATGATTACAGTATAATCTCCAAAATTAAAAAAAACTCAAAATGCACTGGTCCAAATTATTTGGCACAGTAGAACTTCTAAACATTTGATATGTTTTAAAGACCTGAAAATGCTCATTTGTGAAATTTGCAGCATTAGGAGGTCACATTCACTGAACAAAAAAGCTATTTAACTCCAAAACATCCTAACAGGCCAAGTTACGAGTTAACATAGGAACCCTTCTTTGATATCACCTTCACAATTCTTGCATCCATTGAACTTGTTAGTTTTTTGAGAGTTTCTGCTTGTATTTCTTTGCATGAAATCAGAATAGCCTCACCCATCCCTGTAGACTGTGAGCCCTCGCGGGCAGGGTCCTCTCTCCTTCTGTTCTTGTGTGTCCCTTGTCTAGCACACGTTTATTGTACCTGTCTATATTTTCCCTTTTCATATGTAAAGCGCCATGGAATAAATTGCGCTATATAAATGTGTAATAATAATAATAATAATAGCCTCCCAGAGCTGCTGTTTTAATGTGAACTACCTCCCACCCTCTTAGATCTTTTGCTTGATGATACTCCAAAGATTCTCTAAAGGGTTGAGGTCAGGGGAAGATGGTGGCCACACCATGAGTTTATCTCCTTTTATGCCCATAGCAGGCAATGACTCAGAGGTATTCTTTGCAGCATGAGATGGTGCATTGTCATGCATGAAGATGATTTTTCTCCTGAAGGCATTTTTCTGCTTTTTATACCATGGAAGAAAGTTGTCAGTCAGAAACTCTACATACTTTGCAGAGGTCATTTTCACACCTTTAGGAACCTTAAAGGGCCTTACCAGCTGTTTCCCCATCATTCCAGCCCAAAACATGACTCCTCCACCTCCTTGCTGACGTCTCAGCCTTGTTGGGACATGGTGGCCATCCACCAACCATCCACAACTCCATCCATCTGGACCATCCAGGGTTGCTCGACACTCATCAGTTAACAAGACTGTTTGTAAATTGACTGGGCCCACTGCAATCGTTTCTGCTTGTGAGCACTGTTTAGGGGTGGCCGAATAGTAGGTTTATGCACCATAGCATGCCTTTGAAGGATCCTATAACTTGAGGTTCGAGGGACTCCAGAGGCACCAGCAGCTTCAAATATCTGTTTGCTGGTTCGTAATGGCTTTTTAGCAGCTGCTCTCTTAATCCGATGAACTTGCCTGGCACAAACCTTCCTCATTCTGCCTTTAACAGCACAAACACGTCTGTGCTCAGAATCAGCCACAAATCTCTTAACAGTACGATGATCATGCTTATGTTTTCGGGAAATATCTAATGTTCTCATCCCTTGACCAAGGTATTGCCCTATTTGATACTTTTCAGCAGCAGATAGATCCTTTTTCTTACCCATATTACTTGAAAACTCTGGCCTGCTTA
>VIAB01032689.1:16566-30483 GCA_009801035.1 Oophaga pumilio | reverse complement strand
GCATTATATGGAGCCCATTCTGTATTGAGCAATATATGGGGCTCCGATTTTGAAGGGCCAACCTTTTTGTTTTCAAAGCGATAAGCCACTGCTTATGGCTGAGGCTCTCCCTTAGAAAAACACTAGAGTACTTGACAGAGCAAGTATTTCTCTGTATGAGTGAGTTGGGTGAAATAGATAGTGGCCAAACGATTGTCCCCAATCACTGTTTGGACTACAGCTATTTAAAGTAGTCCAAAGATTAACCAAATTTATCAAACAGCATGAACCATTTTACTCAATTGGACACATTTTAAGGCTGTCTATTCTTACTATACACAGATGATAACCTTAAACATCCATATACTTGACAGATTTAGCCAATTAAATAAATGAAAGATGAAACGAAACCGTGAAATGTTTGTTAGTGAATACCAACATCAGTGGAAACATGGCCAAGATTTCACAAATCATTGGATGGCATATTATGTCAACAATCCACAATTTGGTCTTGTCCTTTGATCTCACACAATAGAGTGATACATACGGAATTACTGCCTAACTCCCTCAGGCCTTAATTAGATGGAAACTGGACAATATATTTCCAAACGTATGAATGAACTTACCAACATAAATTTATTTTCCTGGCTCTAGGGTTTTTGGAGAACTACTTTGTAATATAATAATAACAGGAGTTCTTGTTAAGCAGCATTGTCAGGACTTTGAATGACACATCCTCTACCCGACAGCTCCCTTTCAATATTTACAACTCTAGTTATATAGCTGCAATGTTCTGTCACATGTTCAAGACCCAAATTTACATACTCGTACGTCATTGTTAATATGAATGGCTTTCTATTATAGTTAAAGGCGTTGCCCTATAAATAATGGAAAAAAAATATTAAGACATCTTTATTTAGTTTTTTTTATTCTCATTATACTTTCTCTCCACTTATTTGCATAAGATATTTGTAGCCTTCATTTTCATCTTCTGTGCAGGACCTTTTCCTTTATGGAAGTTGTTACATTACTCCTCCAGTTCTGACATTTCTCCTTCTCGCCCTCAATGTAATAGTGCCTGCCCCATTGTCTAAATCCCACTGATCATCCTAACTATCTGAATCTTTGACTGTGCATGAAGCACACCATCTCCTTAAGTCTTTTCCTTGCTGTTGTAGTCCACAGCTGGGTATTCCTCAGGAATAATTATCAACATTTTCATTGATATGCAGCTTAGGCTCATGCACTCTGCCATCTCCACTGTGAATCCTACTAATTACACTCTTTCTGAAAGTAGGATGGTTATGTACTACATAAGGCTTCATGAGGGAATAGAATACACCCAGCAGGTAGAAGAAAACCAAAGGAGAGCGGCCTAAGCGTTGGGAAGAAGAAAGTCAAACCAGTTTAGACAGATTGGTTCATCATATCTTGACATAAGGAGGAGGCAGCAGTTTGGTCTGTGTAGAGCCCATAAGAACTTTTCTGGTCTGCAAACAAGGGACTGTTAAAAAGCTTGGCGACTACTTTTTACTACTTTTTAATTCATTGCCTATCCTTAGAATAGGCCACGATTATCTGATTGGTGAGGGTTAGACACCTGGCACATTTGCTGATCAGCTGTTACTGGCACTGGCCAGAAGTTCTCAGATGCTGCCGGAATAGAGTAGCTCTATAAAACCATTTTAATAGGTGGTGGATCTGCAGTATAATGTTATAGAAATAAAAGAGCGGCTGTGTTCAGGCAGCATCTAAGAACTTCCAGCCACCACTGGTGCCGGTAACAACTGATCGGTGGGCGTGCTGTGTGTTGCACTTCCACCAATCAGATATTTATGGCCTCTCCTAGAGAAAGGCCATTAATAAAATAGTAATGGCGAACTCCTTAATTCTTCAAATTTTTAATGAAGGTACATTGCAAATTTGTAAATTATCTTTAAAACTGATATTTGAAAAACCATATCCTTTCCCTGGACATCTCCTTTAAAAGGGTTCAATGTACTGTGAATAAGAGCTAAACCAGACATAATGCAGACTCTGCTCCATCTGTACTTTTGGCCTTATAACAATCTCATGGCTTCAAATACCACCTATGTCACTCATATCTACCTCTCTGACCTATATGATGTCCAGAATCCCAGTGTGTCTATTAAGTATATCTTCCTTCTTCTCATTATCACGATTTCTAAAACTCAATATGGACAAAATTAAACTAATTATCCTTGCTCTATCTCACTCAACCTTCCATCCTTACCTCTCAAAGACTCGCCTAACATTGTAAATGACACCACAGTTTCTTCTGTTTAATAAGTCCATTGCATGAGTGTAACATTTGTCTCTGCTCTTTCCTTCAAACCACACGTTCATGCCCTTAACTACTCCTTCCTCCTTCAACTCAAAAACATTTCCTAAATCTCTTCACAGGCTTCCAATTATGCAGAAAATCCAGTTTAACCCCTTAACGATTCCTGATATGCCTTTTAATGGCTGCAGATAAGGGCATGTATTCCTCAGCGCTGCTTTTTAACGGCACTGAGAAATTAGGGTATAGCGCCCCAAGCATCGGAAAATCTCTGTGGTCTTGGCTACCGGGGTAGCCGAGACCCCAGAGAACATGGTAAGAAATAACGGAGATCACAAAAAAAAGTCAAATTTACAGTTCATTTCTCTCTCCTCTGACATGATCTAGCCTATCAGAGAAGAGAGAAATGGGGTTCCCCGAGCCACCCGATACCTCTGCCATCTCCAGTCCCTCTAGTTCCATCCCCTGGCCCTCCATGTCATCTTCCTGGGAAAAAAATGGTGGGCGCATGCGCAGTGTGCCCGCCGCGATCTGACTTACGGTACCCGGCAACGGTAGGGAATTTTTCCTATTGATTTCTTTTGATAACTGTGATAGACCCTAACATAGTGATCAAACTAAAAAAAGTGGTAAATCAAATACCCCTTTGTCACCCCCTTAGTTAAATAAAAATAAAATATTTTTTTTTTCCATTTTTTGCAATTAGGGTTAGGGTTGAAGTTAGGGATGGGGTTGGCGTTAGGGTTGAGGTTAGGGTTGTGTTACGTTTGGAGTTGGATTTGTTTTTTTTTCAAAAGTAAAAAAAAAATGATGACAATATGATAGTGTTGAGAGCAAGTGCTCACTACTCGAGTTTGCATCGGGTGCTCAGGCATGCATGGAGTATCGCAGATCCCCACATGTTTTTTTGGGTGTCTACAGCCACGAAACATGCGGGGTAGGGGCTAAATCACCCGTAATGTTTGGTGCATAACTGACCACCCGATGCAAACTGGATTAGCGAGCACAATACTAATGATGACATATTCAGTGTGACGACCTAATGTTATAAATTCTGTGTCGTAGTTGTAGGTTCCAAATGCACACTATACCCCTGGATAAAATCGTTGAGGAGTGTGGTTTCCAAAATGGGGTCACCTGTGGGGGGTTTCCACTGTTTAGGCACATCAGGGGGTCTCCAAACGCAACATCCGCTCTCGATTCCAGCCAATTTTGCATTAAAAAACTCAGACAGTGCTCTCTACCTTCAGAGCCCTGCCGTGCGGCCCAACAGTGGATTTTCCCCATATATGAGGGTATCTGCATACTCAGGGGAAATTGCACAATAAACTTTGGGGTCGATTTTCCTTGTTACCATTGTGAAAATAAAAAAGTTTGAGTATAAAGTACATTTTTTGTGAAAAAAGTTAAATGTTCATTTTTTCCTTCCACATTGCTTCAGTTCATGTGAAGCAACTGAAGGGTTAATAAACTTTTTGGAATGGTGTCACTTTTGGGCATTTTCTGTCACATAGCCCCCTCAAAGTCACTTTGAAAAATGAGAAATTGCTGGTCAACTTTTAACCCTTATAACTTCCTACCAAAAAAGATTATGTTTCCAAAATTGTAGCAAAGTAAAGTAGACATGTGGGAAATTTTCTTTATTAACAATTTTGGTGACATATCTCTCTGATTTAAGGGAACAAAATTTAAAAGTTTGAAAATTGCTAAATTTTCAAAATTTTTGCCAAATGTCCGTTTTTTTCATAAATAAATGCAAGTCATATCGAAGAAATGTTACCACTATCATGAAGTACAATATGTCACGAAAAAACAGTCTCAGAATCAGTGGGATACGTTGAAGAGTTCCAGAGTCATTGCCACATAAACTGATAGTGGTCAGAATTGTAAAATTTGGCTTGGTCATTAAGGTCAAAATTGGCTAGGTCACTAAGGGGTTAAAATCATAACTTACAAGGTTGTCCTAATTCTGTCTCCCCCATACATCTCCAAACTGATCTCCAGATACCTCCCCTTCACAAGATTTTCTTCTTTCTTTCGCTCTTACCTGGTTTCTTCATACAACCATCTATAAAATTTCTACCAAGCATCCCATATACTCTGGTACTCACTACCTGAGCATGTTAGGTTGTCGTTAACTATTGAAGTCTTCAGATGCAACCTGAAAACTCATCTCTTTTGTAAATCCCATAGTATGCAATAACCCTGCTGACAAAACACTACTACCTGAGCTGGTCCAACCCCTTAATCTACTGTTTCCTTCCCCAATACCTTGTAGATTGTAAGTCTGTGAGGAGTAAAATTCCTCCACTGTATAGTCTGTGGCTTATAATTTATGTTTATTGTACTTGCTTTTATAATATATATATATATTATATGTGTAAACGCTCCTCTCATGTACAGCATCTGGAAATAATGTTGCTATAAAATCAATAAAAATAATAATTTTCAATTCTCCAACTGCAAATTTAATAATAGCATAAACTGCAGTAAAGATAGAACAGATTTAATCCATCTAGCTCACCATCTGTATTTTGGGAGAAAAAAGGTTTGCAAGACTTGTTGAGGGGTCAGCTTTCAAACAACAACTCACCTAAATGTCTGTTTTACGGTCATATTTTACTTCTCATATGCAAAACAACTGATATATGTTGATCTAGTTTCTTTAAAGAGGACTAAAGAGGCAACCATGAAATATATGTTTGAACTAAAATAAAAAGGGCAGGAGGAACTGATGACACCATAAAGACCTTAGAAAAACTATTTTGCCAAATGCATTTAGTAGATTCTATATATAGTGTGTGGCCCAACAATGTGACCACATTTTATTTCAAAATTCACCTTACCTGTTTGATGGCAACCAGGAGTCTTCCATAGCAGTACACAATCATGAAGAAAGGCAGGGCCAGGCAAAAAATAAAAAGGCACACAATGTAAGATGTGTTTGTGGCATCACGTGAGTGCCAGTTCACTGAACAAGTAGTTCCTGGCCCTTCTGGCCCATAGCTGCTCCACCCAAAAAGTGGAGGCAAAGTCCAAAACAGTGAGTAGGACCAAGACACCAGGATTCCCAGCCAAGCCTTCCTGTAGTTTGTTGCATCTGCTTCTGTGCACCTAAGCATTGTGCTATACCGTTCATATGACAACACAGCCAGAGACACCAAAGATACAGTTCCTATAAGGCAAAAGAAGAATAGTTATTACAGATTGAGAAAATATAATACATTATATAACGCATAAGAACATAAACCACATCATTGAAGCAGCTTGCCACTACTTTTCAATATCTGTATGGAGAGGGTGCAACACCTGGCATCCCCACCGATCAGTTGTTACCGGTGACTGACAGAAGTTCTTGGTTGCTGCTGGAACACAGCAACTCCGTTGTTACTATAGTGGCTGCGCTTGATTATTGGAAATCCTCCTCTTTTAATGCGAATAGTGGGTGGATCTTAAATTTTCTGCCATGGCCACTTCTGTCAGGACCACTATAGTTTTGACAAAGCTGATGTTTTCCTGCAGCATCCGAGTACTTCCGGCCGTTGCCGGTAACAGTTGATCGGCGGGAATGCCTGATGTTCCACCTACACCAATTAGATATTGATTTCCATTCAAGTAGTGTCCAACATCCTTAAATTATAGTCATGTGCCTTATAGAAATAAAAGTCAAACTTATTGGAAATATGTAAGATTCCTGATTAAATAGAGGGCTAAATGGGGGTGGGGATTAGTAACTTTTAGCAGGTCACTATATGATATTGTGTAAAAGCAAAAAGATTTTCAGTTGGCTCAATAACAATGTGTAAGTGATGTAGCTAAAATGAAGGATGCCTCCGAAGTCAGTTTAGGAGTTGTGCTGCCTGAGGTAATAGATGACGACAAACACCCAGTCCTAAACCTGAGTAGGAAACTCTCCTCCTTTGAGAAGAACTATGCCATCGTGGCGAAAGAGTGCTTGGCCATCAAGTGGGCAATCGACACCCTGAGATATTACCTGTTAGGCAAAATGTGCAGGCTAATATCTGATCATGCACCCCGAGATGGATGAGGGTAAAGAAGAGGAAGAATGCCCAGGTAACTAGGTGGTTTCTGGCACTATAGTACTTTAATTTCAATGTGAGGCACAGGCCAGGGAGGTTGCAAGGTAACACAGATGCCCTGTCCAGAGTCCCCTGCTTAGCCAGCGACGGTGACAAAACCCCTGGCTTTGGGCAGAGGGGCGGAATATGTGACAGAGTCACTGGTGAAGTGATGGAGGGGAGATATGTGTCACTGCGCATGATTGCATCAGTGATGTAAAACCAAAATAGTTTCCTCCAGCACACTTCGTGTTGGGACGGTTTATTGAGAGTTATGTTATTGGCTGGGCTTGGTGGACCTCCATAAGGCGGGTGGGAGAGGGTCCACCGTATCTCCAGATGCAGTCTTGACAGGGACTGTGTGATGTCAGGATCAGGTAATCAATCACATGATGGAGCAGTCACAAGGTCTGGGCTTAAATGGCTGAAGGCCAGAGCTTTCAGTGTTCAGTGTGAGTCTGGAGAGAGAGCACTCCAGGAAAGTGTGCTAAATCTGAACCGTGGGCATTGCTACCTGTGAGCGGGTGGATTCCCACTAGGAAAAGGACTTTTTTTTGTTTCTTTGTTTTGCTGTTTTGCCCAGAGGGCCGTGTTTATTTTCCCAAGCTTGGTTTATGCTGTCTACAATAAACCAAACCTTTTCTTTAGGAGAAAGTTATACCTCTGTGTCCAGCCGAGGGCTCTACCACAACTGCCAAAAAGAACAAATAGTTTATAATAAAGACATAAGTGTTGCTTTCCAGTTGCAACCCTCTTTTCTCCAGTGCTATTGCTCTAGTGGTCAGTGAGCTTATCTGATGGCATGATTTGTAACTCTTATCTTTTTTCCCTTGAACCATTTCTAAGCTGTTTTAAAGGTGTTGTCCAACACTTTGATAATGATAACATATCCTTAGTATAGACCTGCAATATTAGATCAGTAAGGGTTCAAAATCCAGAAATAGCTTGATCTCCACTGGCAGGCACTAACAGTGTTCAAGCTCTGTACACTGTTTACTGCAAGTTGTTGATTGGTTTCAATGTTGGGTGTTAGACTGTATCAAAATAATATGCAACTGTTGTAAAAACCCATTTAATAACCAGTTAAAAGTTGAACTTTGATGTAAGTATAAATCATATTAGGGGAAACAAAGAGAAGGATTTCAGACATTAAAGAAGCACTCCTTCTATCAAAGTATTTTTATTCTTTTAATATATTGCAATCATCATATTACCAGTGTGGCAGTACCTTAAGACGCACCATTTTCGTCCAAAAATGAGGGGGAAAATGGGGGGTGCATCTTACAGTCCGGATGTACCTGCTCTGGCTGTGGTGGGGAGGTGAGAGAGTGGCAGCGGCGGAGCAGCGTGTCACAGAGGCAGGAGCCGGCGGCTGCAGCTAACTCCTGTGCCCACTGCTAAAGAGAAATGAATATTCAATCCATTTCATGCCCATGGGCATGGAAAGCAGAGAATATTCATTTCTCTTTAATAATGAACACAGTGTTAGCTGCAGCTGCTGGGCGTTTGCGTGTGCTCGCTACTAAAGGCAATGAATATTCACTGCTCCCCATTCCCATAGGTGGCGTGGAATGTAGTGAATATTCATTCCCTTTAGTAACGGCACCGGATGAAAGCACATAGTCCCGGTGTGAGTATTCCGGCAGCTGTCCTTGGCTTGTACGCAGCGCATGATGCCACTGCCATACGCTGCTTACAAGCATAAAGCAACTGCTGGCATCAGAACAAGACGCTGAAAGGCAGCGCAGGAAGGTAAGTATAATGGTTTATTTTTTTTATGTTTTTCTGATGGGGGCCTTACATACCAGGTTGGGGATGCGGGCCAATCATGCCAGGATAATGATGGGGCCATGCATACCAGCACGGAGATGGAGTCCCTGCATACCAGGATAGTGATGAGGGTGCCATGCCATCCAGGAGGGGAATAGGGGCCAATCATACCAGGATAAGGATGGGGCCATGCATACCAGGACGAAAATGGTGGCCCTGCATACAAGGATGGGGATGGGGCCAATCATACCAGGATAAAGATGGGGCCAAGCATATCAGAATAGAGATAGCGTCCCTGCATACCACGATAAAGATGGGGCTATGGAAACCTGGATGGAGAAGGGGTCCCTGCATATCAGGATAGGGATGAGGAGACCATGCATACCAGGATGGGGCCAATCATACTAGGATAAGGATAAATCCATGCATACCAGAATAGGAGGACCATCTCTACCAGGATAGGGATGAGGGGGCCATGACTACCAGGCTAAGGATAAGAGGGACATGCCTACCAGGATGGGTATTAGGGGGCCATGCATACCAACATGGGAATAAGGAGGCCATGCATACCAGGATGGGGATGAGGGGGCCATGCATACCAGGATATGTATGAGGGGGGTATGCTTACCAGGGTGGGGATGAGGGGGCCATGTACACCAGGATGAGGGGGGCATGCATACCAGAATAGGGATGAGGGTGCCATGCACACCAGGGATAAGGAGACCATGCCTACTAGGATGAAGGGGCCATGCATACCAGGATAGGGAGGAAGGGGCCATGCATACCAGTAAAGGGATGAGGGGGCCATGCATGCCAGGATAGGGATGAGGGGGCCATGCATACCAGGATATGGATGAGGGGGCCATGCACACCAGGATGAGTGGGCCATGCATAACAGGATAGGGATGAGGGTGCCATGCACACCAGGATAAGGAGGCCATGCATACCAGAATGATGGGGTCATGTATAACAGAATGATGGGGATGAGGGGGCCATGCTTACCATGATAGGGATGAGGGGGCCATGAATACCAGGATAGTGATGAGAGGGCCATGCATACCAGGATAGGGATGAGGGGGCCATGCTTACCAGGATAGAGATGAGGGTGCCATGCACACCAGGATAAGGAAAACATGCCTACCAGGATGAAGGGGCCATTCATACCAGGATAGGGATGAGGGGCCATGCATACCAGGATAGGGATGAGGGGCCATGCATACCAGGATGGGGATGAGGGGTCCATGCATACCAGGAAAGGGATGAGAGGGCCATGCATGCCAGGATAGGGATGAGGGGGCCATGCATACCAGGATGGGGATGAGGGGGGCCATGCATACCAGGAAAGTGATGAGGGGGCCATGCATGCCAGGATAGGGATAAGGGGGCCATGCTTACCAGAATAGGGATGAGAGTGACATGCACACCAGGATAAGGAGACCATGCCTACTAGGATGAAGGGGCCATGCATACCAATATACTGATGAGGGGGCCATGCATGCCAGGATAGGGATGAGAAGGCCATGCATGCCAGGATAGGGATGAGGGGGCCATGCATACCAGGATAGAGATGAGGGGCCCATGCACACCAGGATGAGGGAGCCATGCATAACAGGATAGGGATGAGGATGCCCTGCACACCAGGACCAGGAGGGCCATGCAAACCAGAATGATGGGGTCATGCATACCAGGATGAGGATGAGGGGGCCATGCATACTAGGATAGGAATGAAGGGGGCATGCATACCAGTATAGGGATGAGGGTGCCATGCACACCAGGATAGGGATGGGGGGCCATGCACATCAGGATGAGGGGGCCATGCATAACAGGATAGGGATGAGAGTGTCATGCATACCAGCATAAGGATGAGGAGGCCATGCATACCAGGATAGGAATGAGGGGGCCATGTATACCAGCATAGGTATTAAGCACAGAACTGACCACATTTTTTGCTTCATTTTTTTTTTCTAATTTCCTCCTCTAAAAACCTAGGTGCGTCTTATAGTCCAAAAAGTACAATACATAGCACTGTGCACTTACAATTGCTTATTTTGCCTTTCTGCCCAGTAAATTTATTTTCCTTGCATTTATCATTCTCCACTTCAACTCCTGACCTAGCTGCTCTCTCCTCCATCCTGCCAGAGACTTGTGCAGTGACTTATGACTCATGCAGGGAAAAGTGACCTCCTGTTTCTAGATAGAGCCTAGAAGGTTTCAGCTAGTCAGTTTTTAATCATATGATGTCATAGACCTAATGGGAAACAAGATTCAACTGTAAATAAGGGCAAAATGAACAATTGTAAGTACACAGTTCTATATAGTTTGATGACTGCAATATATTAAGAGGATAATAACTTTGATGAGAGTGCTTATTTTAAGAGATAGCCTGATTTGAGCTCACAGATGTATTTCTCTGTTAACTCATTCTGCAGTCTACTGTGTATTTTGATATACAGATGCTATGTAAGCCAAACAGTCCAACAGTTCAAGAGAAACCCTTTTGCAAAAACATTAGTCAAAATGTCATGTACAGTGGTTTGCAAAAGTATTTACTCCTTGGCTTCTTACCTATTTTTTTACATTACAACCTGTGTTTAAATAGTTTTGTAATCCAAATTCTGTGTGAAAAATATAGGCATAAATTAAATTTATGAAATCAAATAACTAAAAATTGGCATGTGCATATGTATTCACCCCTTTTGCTATGAAGCCCCTAAAAATTTCCGGTGAAAGCAGCTACCTTCATAAGTCACATGCTTAATGACAGGAAGTCCACCTGTGTGCAATTTAAGTGTCACAAGGTCTGTCAGTATATACAGTACACAGCTTAACTGAAAGGCCACAGAGGCTGCAAGATCATTAAGCAAGAGGCACCGCTAACCAAACAACACCATAAAGACCAAAGAGATCTCCAGACAAGTCAGGGACAAAGTTGTTGAGAAGTATAAGTAGGGGTTGGGTTATAAAATATATCCCAATCTATGATGATCCCCCGGAGCTCCATCAAATCCATTATCATCAAATGGAAAGAACATGGTACCACAACAAACCTGCCGTCCACAAAAACTCTCAGCCCAGGCAAGGAGGCATTAATCAGAGAGGCAGCACAGAGACCAAAGGTAACCCTGAAGGAGCTACAGAGTTTCAAGCATAGACTGGATTATCTATCCATATGACCACAATAAACCATACACTCCGTAGAGGTTTAGAGTGAGCAGAAAAAAGCCTTTACTTACACACAAAAATTGTAAGGCTCATTTTAAGTTTGCCAAAAGACATGAGGGAGACTTTCCAAATGTATGGAGGAAGGTTAGTTGGTCAGATGAAACCAAAATTGAACTCGTTGGTCAACAATGTAAATGCTATGTCCGGCTTCAAAGCAACACAGCCCATCACTCCAAGAATACCATCCCAACAGTGAAAAATGGTAGTGACAGCATCATGCCATGGGGATGTTTTTCGGCAGCACGGACAGGAAAAATGGTTGGAGTCGTGGTAAGATGGACGGTTGTGAAAGACTGGGATATTTTTGAGCAAAACCTTTCTCAGTCTATAAGTGATTTGAGACTGAGACCAAGGTTTACCTTCAAACAAGTCAATGACCCAAATCAATGCCCAGACCTTAATCCAATTGCGAATCTGTGGTTAGACTTGAAGATTGCTGTTCACCAGAGGAAACCATCTAACTTAAGATAGCAGGAGCAGTTTAGTCTTGAGAAATGGGCAAAAATCCCAGTGGCAAGATGTGGAAAGCTCATAGAGACTTGTCTAAAAGTTACTTGCATCTGTAATTGCTGTGAAAAGAGGCTCTACAACGTACTGACTTTAGAGAGGTGAATAGTTATGCACAGTGAAGTTTTCAGTACATTTTTCCTGTTTAGTTTGCTTCACAATAAAAAAACAAATGTTCACAGTTGAATGTTCTTTACACAAACCAATGCAAACCTTGAAAAAGCAGTTAAAATTTCAGGTTTTGAGGTTGCAAAACACAAAAAATGCTAAGGGTGGGTGAATATTTCCACAAGCCACTGTATTTTAGCTAAAATTAATTGTCCTCAAAGCAACACATATCTTTTAAAAGGGTTGTCTGTTTTCAGAAAATTCTGGTCAGTAAACTCAGCGGCTCTGAGCAGGAAATTCCATGAACATGGGCAGAACATCTGGGCTCAGTGATTGGCTACCACACTGTTGACAGTACATCAACCCTGCAGCCAATAATAGACACCAGAAACAGAAACTCAGTGCTGGATCCAGTGAGAGTGAGCAAACTGTGGTTTGATTTTTTATTTAATGGAAAACTATGCCAGGGCACTGGGATTTTCTTAAAGGGGACAACCCCTTTATATTGGTGTGCAATTGCTTTCTGATGTAAATCCTATCTATGAAGAACCAAACTAAAACAATACTAAAATAGTATAAACACTTTTGTAAAAAAGAAATGTATTGGTAATTGTCCAAAGTAAGTGCACAGAGAGATCAATGAAACAATATTGCTGTACAATATTACAATAGATAAATAGTACAATCACACTACCATATTTTCGGTCCAAGTCCTGTCGTTTAAAAAACTGACATCACACAGATAACACTAGGCACAATGTTATTCAACTAGACTGCTCGAATTAGCTTGAGTTTTTTTCACATACCAAATCTGTATGTGAAAAAAAAAATCAAATGTACTATTTTTTTCTGTATTTCAGATGAGACAAAACAATTAAAATCTATGAATGTGCAAAACAATTGGATCCCACATGGATCAACCATATAGTAACTATATTTTCTAAAGGATGCATGTCCATTATTAACCAAGGAGACAGAATTTAATAATTTAAGTTTTAAAGTATATAAAAACGGATTTCATGCAAATGTAAAATACAAACACACAGATGACATACGGATCACAATATGGATAAAAATCATCCGAGATTTCTGGATGAAACTCGGACAATTTGCTTTTAATTTAGCCTATGTGTATAACGACTCAAGAATAACCTTTTAATATTCCACATTTCTGGATATTGTCCAAAAAATGTTTTTATATATACACACGGATAAAAACAAAATAAGAAGTATCTAAAGATGTGACAGGAACTTCTATATCACAGGGATCACTAGTATTAGTTGTTATAGCCGTGGCAGGAAAATTATGACTCACTTGAAAGGCAATAAAGAAAGATGAAAAAAAGCATACAGTATAAATCAATGTCAAAAGAGTTATTGTATGGTATTGTGCAATACATGCCTTCAGCCAGTTATTTGAAATAACCTGGCTCTAACATATATCAGGAATGCTGAACTGTAAAGAAGCCAGACCAGGCAGGATTTTTCAGTTTTACTGGTACAGCTATACTATAGCTCTGCCCGCAGCTGATCAAGGCACACGATGGCTGAATAAATCAGCCATCATGTGCCAGGAAACATTTGGGTTTGGCATGTGAGCCAGAATTAAAGTCAGGGAGACAACACATGACATCAGGGCCACCATCAGGGCATTACTGCCCTGACTGGCATATGGGGCCCGATGGGCAGAGGGGACCTGCATCGGGCCGGGTCTCATCTACCCATCGGGCCTCAGAGGCAGGCTTCTGCCGGTGCAGTAACTGAACCTGCGTCCGAGACGCAGGTTCAGTTAAACTCTATTGCCGTGAGGGGGCACAGCAATAGTTAAGTCGCCAGCCAATCGGAGGCTGGCAGTTGACGTCAGCGCGCATGTTGCCGGCGTATGATGTTATTGTCATTTGGCGGCGAGTACAGTCATGGCCAAAAGTTTTGAGAATGACAAAAATATTA
>VIAB01032689.1:0-12327 GCA_009801035.1 Oophaga pumilio | reverse complement strand
TGCACCCCCCCACAGTTGTGCTATAAACGTTAATGTACACCAGTTCGAGGGGTGGAGCCTGGGCGGAGTCACAAGGGGGCCCCAAAATTTTTGCCAGTATGGGGCCCCCGAAATTCCTAGTAGCAGCCCTGCATGACATAATGCACGTCATATATCTTGAAGGGGTTAAAAGGGAATATATTCATAGGATTAACCCTTTTAAGCCATCTATATGAGCATGAAAGTCATAGGAAACTGAATAAAATTACATCTTAATATCTGAGATCCGATGTCTTATTCCAGAAAATTCCAAGTTTCTCATATGTTAATGAGTTGTTCCAGGCAATGTGCCGGACACTGATCTCTCTGAGAATCTGCCTCCAGAGCTTACTATATATGAAAGGGGGCATTACCAGTGTGAGACAAGTAATGGTTACCAGTGTGATGTGTGATGGCTGCTCTCCTGATCTCACTGCAGAGCTGTGTGTGATTATATCTGACACATCTGCAGGTTCCGCTCAGCTTCAGTTTCCATCTCCCAGGCAGTCAATGGTTAAATATTGTTGCAATACAGCAGAGCTGTGAGAGCTGCAGCTAACATGTTTGTTATGAGACAAAGTTAAGTTCTACTGTTCTGTGTAAGTTACATATCTCACATTGGTAACGACCCCAATCATTTATAATAATCTCTGGAGATAGATTTTCAGGGAGATCTATCTATGTCTGGCTCATAGTCCTTAACAGGTCATTTACATATAAGAAACATGTGGATTTCTCTGGAATAAGACATCAGATCGCATATATCAAGCTATTGTTTTATCCGGCTTCCTATGACCCACTTGTCCATATAGATGGCTTAGAAGGGTTGATCCTAATGACAAATTCCTTTTAATAACAGACTTTTATTCTTCAAACACTGCAAACAATGATGTCGGATTAATACCCCACTGCCCTAATTTCACTACTAAACAAATCCTGAAACCTTGGCTTATGTGTCACAGAATTTGTTCTTCCTGCATCGTGAGAAGGTCAAGTCATATTTTTTTTCTTTAATCAAAAGAAAAATCTCCACAATACAGAATTATATAAACATCTGTCTGCCTCATACAGAGAGCCTGTTAAAAAATATATAGTTGAACACTTCTTTGTTGTAATAGTCCGATATAACACTCATACAACCAACCAGAATGCAGATGTTGGTTACCACCAGCTACCATACATTTTCCCCTAGATAGGATGAGGTCACTTGGACATTATTAGGGCTGTGTTTGCATTAATGAGATAAAAAGGGACTCAATACAGTCCTAGAAGATCTCAAAATGCTATACACTTACTATCCGAGCTACTAAAGGCTTTGCATTATTGCAATTCACAGCAAGTTTATTCACCGCAAATCAAATTTTTTGGGAAAAAAATGGCTAAACTGACAAATTTACCGTAAGTATGAAACAATCCGCTCATCTTTAATTCGAAGAATACCAGCAAATGCATTAAAAATTAAGTCCAGCTACATTATGATCATAGTTTTGCTCTGCATTTCTATGTGATTCCACAAGTTTGTCAGTCAGTAAGGGGTGAATCGAGCTCTATGGCAGGGCGTACAGTGCTGACATTCTGTCCATCTTTCAAACAGACACTTACCTATAGGTCAGTATGGATTTCATATGACTTTTCCTGCAGCTAACATCATAAATGATGTGTACTACATAAATCCTTTCATCCTGTGCTGCATTGATTACAAACATGGAGAGCTATGGGCCAATTATTGTTCACCTTTTCCTAGTTGCCGGACTCAATAGAAACTCACTTCCTGATGGATTTTGAAAATGTTATGGCACTGGATGATGAAGACATGCACCGTCAGTCACAAGTGCAACAAAATGTTTTACATTTCACAGAATGAAAGTTACCCCAAAAACCTGAGCTCCCTTTTAGGAACCTTTTCTGACCTGGACCCTAGAGTGCCAACACGGTGCATGGTGAGAGCTGTGAGAACTTAGAGTACATATTACCAGCGAGGCAGAAAGGAGTCACAGTGCATAGTAAAAGGGAATATAAACTAATCCCAGCATTAGCTTTTAATAGTCCAGCTCTATTCTGTAGGATCAGGACAGATACAATTTCCACCACGATATTTATAATTGCAGATGAGCGGCTCAAACTGTGGAGGACTGAGCGTGAGTCGAATTTCCTGAAATTTGTGGTTTAATACGAATTTGAACATTTTGAGATTTAATTTGTAAAAAAACAACTTGCTGGCACCATTTCCAATCATTGCTGAAGCATCATAAAACCGGCTAACGTCATTTTGCATTGCCACATGGGCCTCCCCAAATTGCTGTGCAGCTATTGTAAAGGGGCAGCCGCGGGGCCGATACACTGGAAGCTGCTACGTATTTTACCTCTGTAGACTCCGTTCTTCTGGGGTGTTCTCCTCGCGTGAGGGAGCGTACAGAGCAATTAGAGTCAGAGTCCCAAATCACGTCAAACAGTTCTGCTTTATTTTCCTCTGGACACAGCACATCCAAAACACCATAAGCACGTCTTACACGATACCAGCAATACATTCTTCTTCTCTGCTACACCAGAATGGACCACTAAGTATTGACGGTGAAAACGGCAACTCGATCTCTTCCCCTGGAGACACTATCCAGCATAAGAAAGACACATCTACTAGGTCGTCCACCCCTCTCTGGTTATCCTGCCTGGATACTTCTGATGGCCCACTCGCTTCTACGCTCATGCACAACCTCTTCTGCTGAGCGTTCCACAGTGGTTCTTCCACTGGACTACTGCTACATAAACCCACTCTCTTTGGGCTCACGTTTCCCACGGTGAATCCTTCACTGGCTTCTTCAGGGGTTGATGGTCCCCACTCTCTCCTACACTATGCTCAGGGCCCAGGAACGTGGACGTCCTCACACTGGCAAGGTCCACCCCCGACTGACTCCCGCTAAGAGGAAGTCTTCCTGAAAGATTCCCGCTTGGAGGCAATCTTTCCCTAGCAAGAAGTCCCTAACTATTGTCCCTATAGAACTGGATGTGCTCAATGCCCCCCTCTAGTGACTAAACCCAATTACTGCTTTGACATAATTTTCTAACGTTCTAACTGGATCTCTAACGTGCCCCCATTAGTGATCCCTTGCAAAACTATATCTTACCCAAATATATACACTACCCAACTAGTGCCCTCCTCTAGTGACCTCTAGGATGCACTATCTACCTATAGCCAAACCCCTACCTATAAAACATAACACTAGTACATGACATCACACAGTTCATACAAAACATACATTTACACATATTAACACCATTAAAGGGGATGAGACATTTAAAGGGTTAATACCCTTGACCTCCTTACACTATGATATCTAGCGGATTATCATACCATATCGTACAGTGGTGGTCAGTACATGGAGCCATCTGAGACAAGTGAATCCCAGTGGAGAACAGTTCATAATGGCAGAATAGTTTTTCACCTTGATTTCCTAGAATGTCCTTGGTTAAGTCTCTCTCTCCTGTGGAGTGTAAGCTTTTATGGTCAGAGAGGTCCTCTCTCTCTCTCCTGTAAAGTGCAAGCCCTCATGGTAAGCAGGGTCATCGCTCTTTCTCTATTGCCTGTAGAGTGAAATCTCTTATGATCAGCAGGGTCCTCTCTCTCTCTCCTATAGAGTGTAAGCTCTTAAAGTCAGAAGGGTCCTCTCTCTCTCTCTCTCTCTCACCTGTAAAGTGCAAACCCTCATGATAATGAGGGTCATCTCTCTGTCTCTATTGCCAGTAGAGTGTAAGCTCTTATGGTCATCGGGGTCTTCTCTCTATCAGCTATAGTGTGCAAGCTTTCCAGTAGTTTATTTGCCACAAAATGATTTTTTGGGGTCAATTCAGCAAAGTCAGTGAATTTGAATTTCAAAAGATCAGCTCGCCTCTACTTATAATAAAGGATTGTGAAAATATTACAAAAATTCTAGTGAGAAACCAGTTAACCCCTCTTACTGCTGCCCCCTCTGAGGGCAATGTAAAGTGGACATGGACATACTGCGATGTGTCACTTATGTGTAAATTGCTTGTAGAGCTGTAAAACTTTCAAGATATTGAAAATCGCAGGAAATGTCCAAACTTACAGATCCAATCAACAGTCCAAACACAGGTTCTCCCTAGCAAGCACACTGGGGACAGTGTTATACACGAAAGGAGGTTTCACTGGTGCAAAATACTGATGAAATGCCACTCAAACACCTAATATTGTTCAGGGGGTGCCCGCTTAGCATTATAGCTGCACATAGATAATGATCCTACAGGGTAACAGTCACCCAGTTATGTGTGGGACACTATACCAATTTATAGTCTATTATTGATGACTGTTCTATAAGTCTATTATAGAAATATGAAAGTATTACCTATGGAGCAGATTTACTACATGTTCGTACATTTTTTTCATCTTAAAAACACTACATTTATGACAGTGCCTCACTCTTGATGATTAAATTATTGCAACTGTACAATCTCTAGTCTAATTTTACACCAGCTATTTAGCAACTATCAGCAAAATAAGAAAAAACGTAAAAAATAAAACACTTGAATTTCAAGAACTATGAAAACTTTTTTTTTTTTAAAGAAATGCCAAAGTCCTCATTCTTATAATCTCCAACATATTCACCCTTTCAACTACTTGTAGGCCATAGTCTCAGTGATGTATAACATAACAAACTGAGATTTACTTACCCTTCCCTGGTCCAGCTCTACCTTTGTTCCGCTGCTCAGGTCTTTGTTGATCAGCTGCGGCAGTGAGTTCACATTGAAACCTCTACATCCAATCAATGAACTTAACATCTCTTGCCATATGCTCATTTGTGTCACGTGCCGGCTGCAGCCAATGCGCAGTTGACGTTTGGGTGCAGCCTTTAATGCAGCATCAGAGTGGACATCCACTAAGACAGATCCTTGATGAATGGCCATTGATTGGCTGCAGCCGGCACATGGCACAACAATATCACGTCACCCTGTGAACAACAGTATCAACAAAGCTGGTACAGCACCGCTGCAGTAGATGAGTATCCACTGTTTTTAGTTTGGGTCCTGAGTTGATTAAGTGGATAACCCCTTTAATCCACTAATTTGTAGAAACTGGGTGTAAGGCTTTATAAGTTTGTAAACTGTCAACTAAAACTACAGATCTTCTACCACTGACTGGCGCTGTCTCTGCAGTTAAGTGGATGTCACACCACTGCCTTCTCACAAACTCTGCTGATTACCAGTGACACATTCTGACAAAGTCATACTGTGCTCCCATCAAATTTACACATCTATCCGGTGCTGTGCATCCTGCAGGAAGGTGTCTCTGTGGGGTATTAGTCCCTTACTGCTGCTTCTATATCTTTTCAAAATATTTTGATTTCTAGCAAAACTTTCTACAAACATGAGAAACATCGTTTTGTCATTATTTTTTAAAAGTCTCATTAATGTATTTCTACTATGAGAATGTAATATGGTCTTATTACCTGATATAGTCTCATATTGAACCACTGAATCAGGCTTATACTGCACCTCTAAATTGCTTCATGGATAAAAGTAATGACATAGTATTGCACAGGTATATCTCCATCACAAAGATGCATTATTGACTGCCTAGGGGTCTGTATTAGTGATGAGCAAACATGTTATCAGAACATACTCTGGTGCTATCCAAGTATCTTGAGCGTGTTAGGGTAATATGTTCGAGTACATTTGGCTGCATGATTTACGGCTGTTAGACAGCCTCAACAAATGCGGGGATTGCCTATTTGTTAGATAGAATCAACACATGTGGGGATTGCCTATTTGTTAGATAGCCTCAACACATGTGGGGATTGCCTATTTGTTAGATAGCCTCAACACATGTGGGGATTGCCTGTTTGTTAGACAGAATCAACATATGCGGGGATTGCCTATTTGTTAGATAGCCTCAACACATGTGGGGATTGCCTGTTTGCTAGACAGCCTCAACATACTGTATGTGGAGATTGCCTATTTGTTAGATAGCCTCAACACATGTGGGATTGCCTGTTTGTTAGACAGCAGCAACACATGTGGGGATTGCCTGTTAATAGACATCCGTAACACATGTGGGGATTGCCTATTAGACAGCTGCAACACATGCGGGGATAGCCTGTTTGTTAGACATCAGCAACACATGCGGGGATTGCCTGTTTGACAGATAGCTGCAACACATGCGGGGATTGCCTGTTTGTCAGACAGCTACAATACATGCGCAGATTGCCTGTTTGTTAGCCTCAACACATACGGGATTGCCTGTTTGTTAGACATCCAGAACACATGTGGGAATTGCCTGTTTATTAGACATCCATAACACATGTGGGGATTGCTTATTAGACAGCTGCAACACATGCAGGGATTGCTTGTTTGTTAGACATCAGCAACACATGCGGGGATTGCCTGTTTGTCAGACAGCTTCAATTCATGCGGGGATTGCCTGTTTGTTAGACAGCCTCAACACATGCGGGGATTGCCTGTTTGTCAGACAGCTGCAATACATGCGGAGATTGCCTGTTTGTTAGCCTCAACACATGCGGGATTGCCTGTTTGTTAGACATCCATAACACATGTGAGAATTGCCTGTTTATTAGACATCCATAACACATGTGGGAATTGCCTGTTTATTAGACATCCATAACACATGCGGGATTGCCTGTTTGTTAGACAGCCGTAACACATGTGGAGATTGCCTGTTTATTAGACATCCATAACACATGCGGGGATTGCCTGTTTGTTAGACAGCCTCAACACATGCGAGGATTGCCTGTTTGTCAGACAGCGGCAATACATGCGGGGATTGCCTATTTGTCAGACAGCCTTAACATATGTGGGAATTGCCTGTTTGTTAGACAGTCGTAACACATGTGGGGATTGCCTGTTTGTTAGACAGCCGTAACACATGTGGGGAGTGCCTAACAGCCACAAAACATACAGCTGCAGGGGCTCGGACATATTATCCGAGCACGATGAAGATACTCGGATAACACCAGAGCATGCTCGGATAACATGTTATCCGAGCACGTTCGCTCATCACTAATCTGTAAGCAATACGCCATCCAGGCTCTGTGTTCATATCTTTGCCTGTGTGTGATCCTTAAGGCTATAATTCAATAAAACGGATCTGCTCTGGACTTCCAACAGCGGAGGTCCCACTGTGATACTTACTGCAGACATACTTCGCATCATGTGCATGAGATTTCTTAAAATAATCATACAATTTGCTGGCAATGCAGCAGAACTTAGCCTTAGGGCTCATTTATAAGTCAGTTTTTCGAGTACCAGTGCTATACACAGTTTTCACAGAACACAGTCGTACCTATGAAAGTCTAGGGGGCTGTTTACATGCCCGTGATTTTTGAGGATCGAGAAGTCAGTGCAATATTTCTGAATCATGTGTGTCCTATATTAATCCTAGGGTCAGCTCAACTTCAAAAGTCTATGGGTCCGTGAAAAAAAATCGGATCGTACTCGGATGCCCTCCGAGTGCTGCCCGTTTTTCAAGGACTGATAGGAGAAGGTGAAAAAACTTTCTTTTTTTTCTCATCAGACAAAAAAATAATGAAACTGTGACCTAACTCTGCTGAAAATCTGATGAAACTAATAATAGACACAGATGTCTGAATGAGCCCTGAGGGTTCAAGATGTTGATAAAAACTTGAGAAAACTTCAAATCCAAATATTTATTTACCAGATAATAGTCTGAATTTTTTAAATCTTTTCTTTTATATTTTATCATGCTATATTTGCAAGTTATTACTTTTACTTATGTTTTTAGTACATTGAACGCATAGCAGGCAAAACTAAGATAAACTCCTAAAGAACTCATTGCCGGGCATGCTCATGATTCAGGGAAGTGTTAGAAGATGCATAAAACAAGTTTGATTTATGGCAAATAGAAAGAAACTAAATTATTAACTTAATAAACTTGTCAGTTTCATGTATAAATACAGCTCTGACATTTTATGTTTCAAACTGCTGAGCACATTGCGCTTTTACCTTGAGCTAAATAAGAAAATCAGCAGATCAGCAAAGAATGGCATAATTACTCTGCAAAGATTAATAAAAAATGAGACTCACCAAAAAGTGTATTGACAAATCCATACCAAATGCAGCCAGCCTTACCAATGAGCCAGCGTCCCTGCGTGCTTGCTGCAAAACTGAATGGAGTGCCCAGGATGCAGACCATTAAATCACTCAGGGAAATGTTCATCAAGAGCATATTAATGGGTGAACGCAGGACCTTGTATTGGCAGAAGAGGACAAGTACCAGCAAGTTATTGAAGAAGCCCAAACTTCCAATGATTCCAAGGGACACAGCTACCAGCAGGTGGCCAGTTGGGGACAAGTTTGCCTGGTCTGTTCCATAGTGATGGTTGATTCTGCAGGTAACACTGCTGCTGTTACTGCAGCTGGGACTGAAACTCTGGTAAGCCATGTATATTGTGGCAGTAGCATGCAATGCAACATAAACAGCCTCTCATATATATTCTACTTTTTTTTCTGTGGGATTTTTTTTTTTTATAGAATTTTGGGCTCTAAGGGGTTAAAGGCATCTGTGTAAAGAGTGCACAGTGCCTGCAAGGCTCCACCATGTGGCCATTTGGCAGCTGGCTCAGCTCTGCCTTTTTATGTGTATTGGATTTAAAGGGGGTGCGGCAACCATCTCTCAGGAGGGGCTGTCATTCAGAAGTGGGGGCTGAGCTCAGACCAGCATTGATGCCTGAGAGCAGAGAATCAGCTGCAGAAGGCTGTAACATCCTTCTTGGTCTACCCAGATATCATATCCAGATTGCAGAGAATTAACTCAGTTGTATGCCTAACATCTGAGAAAATGATTTATTGGTGCAAAATACATAAAAACACTGAATAATGATTTACACATTTTATATACAAATATAGAAGTTATTCTAGAATGGAAAGGCGACCTATATAAAAAAAAACACTGTTTAATGTGGGAAGAGTACTTTCCAAAGAAACTAATAGTCTATTACCTTATAATGCATTTTTAACCCAAAATACACATTTTAAAAATGCAACTGTAATCATTTATCAAAGAATCTGAAGTATGTCCATACTTTGCTCTTTAAAAGTCTATCCATCTATTTGGGGTTATCATTATATATTTTATTTATTTATTTCATTTATTTTACAGCACCTTTCATTCCAGGTTACGAGTACACTATATATACAAAGGGACTGTGCTATACATAATAAGTGAGTACACTACATACTACGGGACTGTGTTAGACATAAGTGAGTACACTATATACTAGAAGATTGTGCTATACATAATAAGTGAGTACATTATATACTAAGTAACTGTGCTATATGTAATAAGTGACATCCAGGCACTTACCGCTGTTGTCTCATCTGATTAGAGACACTTTCTTCCGTTTGTTCTCCATCTGGTCAGACCTTCAGGTTGACATCTCCCAGCCACGACTTGTCATGATGATTATTACAGTCCTGAAAATAACAAGGTCACATACATTGTATACATACAATTGTCTCACCCCAAACACAGATATGTATCCCACTATTAATATACTATTAGCCACACACCATTAAAAATAAAAAACGTGATAAACAGCACTGTGTCCCCCATTAACTATAATTCCTGCCCCCAATAATATAAATTATTCAGTCTGTGATTCTCACCAATTACCTGTAAGGCTTTGTGTACACGGAAAATATGCAAGGTTTTACAGTACAGGAAAAGTGAATGAGATCCCTGAAGTCTCATGCACACGCTGCTTATTTTTTTCTTTCCACCACCCCATCATTGCCCTCTCTATCACCCCATCATTGCCCTCTCCACCACCAACACACACATACACAGACACGCAACACCAATCACCTCACTGCATGTTCCCCGCAGCTGCGCACATACACAAACACACACATGCACAGCACCACTCACCTCTCTGCATGTTTTCCTCAGCTGCAGCATTTTTGTCACCGGCAGCTTTCTCTCTGGCACAGCCGCCCAGACGCTGATGTCATCCAGCCGCACTGCTGTGTCAGACAGGAAGCACGGGCAGGAAGCACAGGATAGATCCCCGAGGCTCCGCTCCGCTGCCATTTTCTCCTGTACGTAGCGGAGCTGCAAAGATCGCTCCCTGCCCACCGCCCATGAGGTCAATCTGGCCAGGGGCCCCCTGGAGACTCGTGGCCGGATAACAGGCCAGATTGCCCTCAGTGTTAGCTGCCCTGCAGGGGCCGACCTCCACCTCCGGATCCCGGTGCAGCCGCATCGGCTGCACATGCGGTATGTCTGCCCCTGCTTTACATATTTTATATCACAGTAGCAATGATGCCTTCAGGGGGGAACATGGCAGCTGGTCCACCTCCTAAAACACTACTAGTAATGGAACCTTGATTCACCACTTGTAATTGAAGCATGGTGCTCTACTTGTAAAGGAAGCTTTGTGCACTACTTATAAAAGGAAGCTGTAATGCTCCCTTCCAGACTGGTTGTGGCCCCACTTTGCCACAAACCAGACTTACCCTGGAGGGACGTAATTAAGCAGCTACCTTGGTGTTCGCTAGAGCCTCTAGTGGTGAAGTCAGGCTTGTTCGACAGGCAGTTGCAAGGTACCACTCCAGGGTGGTGTTTGGAAGTAGCAGCTTAGCCCCAAGAGGACAAGACACTTTAACTACAGGTGCAGGCAAGTACTGTAGATATACTGTCTGAATCAACTAATGTATAGACAGGCAAGTACTGTCAGGCACTGGTGATATACAGGTGGGCACGGTTGACACTCTAGCAGGCAGGCAAAGTTCAGACTGGAGGGGCAGGAACAGTTTCAGGAAGGACTGGGACACAGGCAGGTATGAGTTTTACACAGGGAAATGTAGGACAGAGTTCAGACTTAACGGACAGGAACAGTTTCGGAAAGTACAGGGATACAGCCAGGTACGAATGGAGTACAGGGACGGGTAGGACCCAGTGCAGACAGGGAGCTGCAGGTGCCGCACAGGTGCAGAACTGCAGGTGTGACACAGGTGCAGAGCCGCAGGTGCAGCACAGGTGCAGAGCCAGAGGTGCGGCACAGGACAGACAGGACCAGATTCACATAAGTACTTGCAATGAAGTAGCAAGTGTACACAAAGATCACTAACGATGTGCAGAGACAACAGAATAGAGATAGGTGCTGGTTCAGATACTGCATGTTATTTGAGACAAGTGTCAGCACAGACACTGCAGGTCATTAGAGGTAGAAGCTGGTTCAGACACATCAAATTAGTGAAGGATCCAGACATGGATACATACAGGTACAGGGATAGGTCCTAATTCAGACAAGTATGGATTCAGGCCTGGGTATACAGCCCCCAGTGTGGAGTAGAATAGGGAGTGGAGTAGTATAGAGTAAGGAGCTTGGTTCACTACTTGAAATGGAAGCATGGTTCACTACTTGTAATGGAAGCATGGTACACTGCTTGTCATGGGATCGTGGTGCATAACTTATGATGGAAGCATGGTGCACTACTTGTCATGAAAGTTGTAGTTCACCACTTGTAGATCGAAGCATGGTTCACTACTTGTGATATTAGCACAGTGCTCTACTTGTCGTGGAATCACGGTGCACTACTTGTATTGAAAGCATGGTGCACTGTTGTATTGAAAGCATGGTTCATTAACTGTAAATTTATGACTAGCACTTCATACAAGTGTGGCACCCCTGAGGGTCCAGTCGCCACAGAGGTACTTCATCTCAGCCAGAGATGTGGTATCCCACCTTTCAGGTAAGATGGAGACACTACACCTGGCTCTGGCAACACTGCATCCATCACACACACTAGCTGAGTTCCGTTAGCATGTCTGCAGCAATCAAAGGGTGTTATATGGTAGATGGAGCTTGTGGGTCAGAGCAGGAATTAGAGGGAAGCAAGAGAGTGTATTCACTTCGAGGAGGAAGAAGACAGACGTGTTAGACAGCTCTCCCATAGGAGAGAGGGGGAAAGAGATACAACCGTCTGGAGGAGCTGCTCACGGAGAGAAAGTGAGAAGGAAGGTTCCCTGGAGGGGAAAAGGGATTTCTCAGAGACACGGTTGAGCGAGAGGCTACCCGTGGGGCTTGTTCCAGGACTGGTGGATGCCAGCTGGGAGAATCCAGGTCGCAGAAAGGACTGAGCCCATAGCCTAGTGGAGAACTTTAGGACTCAGCTAGCAAGCCGACAGCTGTGACAATTTTAGGGGTCACAGCTACAACTGCAAGCATCTTCTCCAGGAAGGCAAGCTATATAGGATCAAGGAACCGCTTGGGTCACTTTGTCCTACAGGATCCGCAGCTACCAGACTGGGACACTGCTTTG
>VIAB01032687.1:18195-30485 GCA_009801035.1 Oophaga pumilio | reverse complement strand
ATGGTAGAATGGATGGGCTGCTGGTAGGGGGGAAATGGTAGAATGGATGGGCTGCTAGTAATGGGACAAGGGTGGAGGAACAACATGTGGCACATTGAGCTATAATACTCACCTGTAGGAATTTACAGTACTTTGCCACAATTCACGGTGTGTGTATGCTTCAATGGCAAATTCATGGACCCTAAAATAAATGGGCAATTAATGGTGTTCAGTAGTGCCTCATAACTGATACAACCCTTAGCTATATATAACAAACGGCCGTCATCAGATCAACATTCACTATTTAGGCAAACGAGAATTCCTTTGTCTACTCTTTCCAGAAAATCAAGTTGGAAGCAGCAAAGTCTTTCTTACATAATATTACTATATTGTGTAATCAATATTCAAAGATTAAACATTTAAGACCATTGTCTTCATTGCAAATAATTTTGTTGAATGGTTAGGTGTTTTCTGCCAGTAAGTAACATAAGTTTTTTTAATAGAGGAAGAAAATAGTTAAAGAATACAAATTAGTACTGTTTAACCTCCATATTTCACTTGAATATGCAGATCTGTTCTGCAATTCACGGCACAACACATGTCCAGAACAATGATCATAATTGGCTACTTTGATGCCTGAGTTAGAAGGGTTGTCTGAGGGTGAGTTTCCACGGTCAGTAAACGCTGCGTGTTTGGCGCTGTGCGCTGGCGCAGCGCCAAACACGCAGCGTCCAGATGTTACAGCATAGTGGAGGGGATTTCAAGAAATCCCGTCTCCACTATGCGCAAAATTACGCAGGCGGAACACCTGCGTTTACGGACATGCGGCGCGTCTTTTCAGACCGCAGCATGTCCTAGCATCTTGCGGCGACGGTGCGTCGCCGCAAAGGAATTTAACACAGGGCTATGTAGCCCTGCGTTATTTCCGGAGGTGTTCCGGAGGTGTCCTGAACACCTCCGGAAATAACGCGCGTCAGAAAGAGGGCGGGGCTTAGACGGAGCGGAGTTTCCGCTCCGTCATATACGCTGTGTTTCCTGATAGTGGAAACTCACCCTTATACTTTATACTGATGGCCTATCCTTGGGATGATCAATATCAGATCAAAGGGGGCTGTTCTCTGTGCTCAGTTGCAGAGGGAAACTACACAGCTCCATCAGTCACAGTGGCCACAGCCGAGTATACATCTGCCCCTATTTCATTATATAGTGGATGGAGTTGTGCTGTTCCACATCTGAGCACAGCCGGCCACCGCCGACACTGGGAACAGTTGATTGGCAAGGGTGCTGGATGTCACACTCATCGATATTCTATCCTAGGAATACACCATCATTGCAAAGTGCCAGACAATCCCCTTATGCCTAAGCTTGGCTGCAATAGGCAATAAAATGAATTGTTTAGTCTTGAAGCCAGTGCAGTGTTTGCACAGTCCGGTCACAGATTAGTGACCATTATTTGGATTGTTGCTCATGAATCACAGTTTTGTTGCTGGGCTGCTGAATTTGACGAATGCGGATAGTAATAATAATTTTGTGGATGACATTTTTTCAGCTGAAGGGCAGACGTGGCCTCTAGTACTGAGCCACATTTTATGTCGTTATGCCAATGATTCTCCCCTCCAACAATCTTTTGTACCAGTTCCTGCTTGCATTATCTGGTGCTATGGGCAGCATGGAGGTTCAGTGGTTAGCACTCTTGACTTTCAATTCTGGCTTAGTGATTAACACTCTTGACATTTAGTTCTGGCTCAGTGGTTAACACTCTTTACGTTCAGTACTGACTCTGTGGTTAGCACTCTTGACTATCAGTTCTGGCTCAGTGATTAGCACTCTACGTTCAGTACTAGCTCAGTGGTTAGCACTCTTGACTTTCAATTCTGGCTTAGTGGTTAACACTCTTGACATTTAGTTCTGGCTCAGTGGTTAACACTTTATGTTCAGTACTGGCTCAGTGGTTAGCACTCTTGACTTTCAGTACTGGCTCAGTGGATAGCACTCTTGACTATCAGTTCTGGCTTAGTGGTTAGCACTCTTGACATTTAGTTCTGGCTCAGTGGTTAACACTCTTTACGTTCAGTACTGACTCAGTGGTTAGCACTCTTGACTATCAGTTCTGGCTCAGTGATTAGCACTCTACGTTCAGTACTGGCTCAGTGGTTAGCACTCTTGACTATCAGTTCTGGCTCAGTGATTAGCACTCTACGTTCAGTACTGGCTCAGTGGTTAGCACTCTTGACTTTCAGTTCTGGCTTAGTGGTTAGCACTCTTGACTCAATTCTGGCTCAGTGGTTAGCACTCTTGACGTTCAGTACTGGCTTAGTGGTTAGCACTCTTGACTATCAGTTCTGGCTCAGTGTTTAGCACTCTTGACTTTCAGTTTTGGCTTAGTGGTTAGCACTCTTGACTCAGTTGTGGCTTAGTGGTTAGCACTCTTGACGTTCAGTATTGGCTTAGTGGTTAGCACTCTTGACTATCAGTTCTGGCTCAGTGGTTAGCACTCTTGACGTTCAGTACTGGCTTAGTGGTTAGCACTCTTGACGTTCAGTACTGGCTTAGTGGTTAGCACTCTTGACTATCAGTTCTGGCTAAGTAGTTAGCACTCTTGACTTTCAGTTGTGGCTTGGTTAGCACTCTATCAGTTCTGGCCCAGTGGTTAGCACTCTTGATGTTCAGTACTGGCTTAGTGGTTCAGTTCTTAGTACGAATCTGAGCAATGGCAAATTCTGCACAATTTTCAATGTGTTTCTGAGGTGGCCTCATACAAACCCAGCTAAAACATGGAATCTAAAAATCTTGTAATGTTGCCAACTATGGCAACCTGAGCTTCTCCTCCCAGCAAGCAGCATGCCTCCACTTTAAAGGCTAACAGTATGGTTATTTAAGCCATGAACCACCTTTGTCCCTGAAAATATTAATAACCAACTAAGAATTACAAGATTTACACAGATTTTTTCCTATTTAAGTTAATCTCAAAGTAAAAAAAAAAATGCTTAATAATCGATAACTTCGCGCTAAAGCCGCATTCCCAGCTCACCCCGCGCCTGCCACCGGTCACGTGACGCTTCTAACCCAATGGTGATTGGTGACCGTTAGAACGAGTATAAGATAGAAAGGCGCTCGGCGATCTGCAAGTGCTGTCTGCTCTGAGTTGTTTCCGATCACGTGACACACTGCCGGTCACATGAATCCCGCTGTCACCAGGAGTCTAAAGATGGCGTCTCATCTGTCCTGCGGTCGGGTGAACCTGAACGTCTTACGGGAGGCGATGCGCATTGAGCTGCGGGAGTTCCTGGATAAGTGTGCGGGGAGCAAGGTGCGGTGCAGGCGGACCCCCGATGGCTGTCCCATGGAGTCCCCTCTATTTCCTCTGCTCCTCTCACCTAGAACCTCTCATTTCCTTCTGTTATTTATTGCTCCTCACATTGGCTCCTTGTTTTGCAGAATATTCTAGTGTTAGAATTGTTTTAGATGCAGTTTCTCGTAAATGTCGCTCCAGCGCACACACATAATGCAGCCATTGTAAACCGGAGTGTAAGTGGTTAAAAAGTAAGCTTTCTTTCTACAAGAATAGCATTTATATAAGTGACTAATTTTGTTATAAAAGACCGATAACAGTCGCTGACGCTGATTGGCTATTGGTGTTACATCTGCCAATCACATCTATTAAAAATCAATTTTTGATACATTTTTGCTAATGAATGATTATCTGTCTTTTTATAAAAAAATAAAATAACTTTTATATAATTGTTCTTTTAGAACTAAAGCTTTTTTTTTTAACCAGTTAAACTCTGAGTGCTCCCGTACCCAGTGGTTGCATTATATGTCTGCACTGATCTGGGCGGGTGTTGGCCCTCACTAATCTGCCATAAATGATCTATCTTAAGTTTGGGCCATAAACATATGATTGTCAGACAACCCCTTTACTCCTCCCTCCCGCCCAAGACATACTGACAGGGAATTTGTGATCCCCAATGGGGACTATGATGATGATGAAGATAATGTGTGTTAAGCGCTGCACAAGTTATGGTGCTATATAGCAAGGAAAGTAAACAAACTTGGGTCAAACTTTCAGCCATAGACATAAATCTCAAACTTTCTCTCCCTCATACAAGGATGCATTCAGCCGCCTCTGATTGTGATTGGTGCATTTTCACAGTATGCTAGGTGTTCGCAGTCTGAAGAAGGAAAAAAAAAGAGGCTTTATAATTTTGGATTTTTTTTTATTCTTCATATATATTGAGATGATCTAAATTGATACTGCAAAGAATCAGGGACCCTTCACTGGTTTCAAAATCAAGGGATATTATTCATAAAAGAGCTGATTGTGAGCAGCACATACAGAGATTGATGGGATATCTAGTTTAGCGTCCCCTGCGTTATCTGACAGGTTTTTGAGATATTTGATGTCATTTAGATGTCTGTTTTCACGTATGTGTTGTATCCATGTTCACAAGTAGAACACCTACCCATTCTAGTTCATGGGGCTGTTCACATGCACATGTATTTTTTGTGGACAGATTGTCCTGAAAATAAAACGGAGGTCAATATTTTGATCTGAGATGCGGATCTAACTCTCCCATTCACACTAATGCTTGCCCATTTTTTTTCACCTTTTAATTAGTTGGACATTCTGTGAATTTTGTTTTTTGGGGGGGCATATGAGAAAAATGTCAGCCATATTGTGCTTTTAAAAAAATAAAACAAACAAAAAAACCTCATAATGTTGATTCATTAAAAAAAAAAAATATTGCATTGTGAATTACTTAGCTAATTGTTTGTGTTTTTATTTGCATGTAGGCCATTGTATGGGATGAGTACCTGACAGGCCCTTTTGGATTAATTGCCCAGTATTCGCTCTTGAAGGTATTTTTTTTATTTGTAGCTGCAGCACTTATAAGACATATTTCTTCTTAATGTTTGGTAAATCCAGGCTGTTTTGTTTGTTTTTAGGATCATGATGTGGAAAAAATGTTTACACTGAAGTCAGGCCCACTACCATCATCTGATGTTAAAAACATCATATTTTTTGTCAGACCCAGGCTGGAATTAATGGACATAATTGCTGAGAACATTCGGAGGTATTTCTTATTTTTGATGTTCTATGTATTGTTACTTAAAGGGGTTGCCCACGTACAAAGTGCATTTTAATCTTGGAATAAAAATTATTTCCACAATTAGATGTGTTATTTAATAAAATGTTCCTGTGCTGAGCGAATCTTATAAATGTTCCCCTGCTATGTACTGTGTAATGGCTGTGTCTGATCATGTGCAGTAACTTGCTCTGATCATACCACAGGTCCTTGCCAAGGGACGGAGCATAAGTCACTTGTATAATAAGTATGTATCCAGACAAAGCAGTGTGGGGTTTCCAGCTGGCTTCTTTTTAACACATTTCCCTGCCTGTTTTATCACAGGAGTGTTTCTTAAGACTTAGATAGGAGCATAGTAAAAATCTTAAATGTCTCTTTCAATGAAGTTTTTATCTTCAAGCACCACCATATATATTATATTGTTCCATCTACCTTGTATCTAAAAAAATATGGGAAACAGGCGATACTATCTTAATCCTGTGTTTCTTTCAGGTTTTGGGGCAGCACTATGACTCAGTGGTTAGCACTGTTGCTTTGCAGCGCTGGGGTCCTGGGTTCAAATCCCATCAAGGACAACATCTGCAAGGAGTTTGTATGTTCTCCTCATGTTTGTGTGGGGTTCTCAGGTTTCCTCCCACAGTCCAAATTCATATTGATAGGCAATTTAGACTCTGAGCTCCAATGGGGACAGTGCCGGTAATGTCTGTAAAGCGATGCAGAATATGATGCCGCTATATAAGCAATGCATAATAACTGCAATTATTATATTTGTGCTAAAAGTTAGGATGGTCCATTTTTTCGGTAGCTCAGATTAGTTTTTTGGGGAAATTAGAGACAGAAATGTGCCCATTGTGTTTATTATATTTTATTACGGTATATTATATAATTTTTATTTTTTTTGAGTGCCATTATAATAGCCAAGTACTGAATTATGTGACTTTTTTTTTTTTTATTATTCCTAATAGAGAAGATAAAGGGCGTTCTAATCAACGGGATTTCCACATTTTATTTGTTCCTCGCCGTAGTCTGCTGTGTGAGCAGAGACTTAAGGATCTTGGAGTTCTCGGCTCGTTTTATCTTCGTGAGGAATACCGCCTGAACCTGATCCCCTTTGATGGAGATCTGTTGTCTATGGAATCTGAAAATGCGTTCAAGGTATGGTGACAGGAGCTCTGCTGGGGGAGATGAATGATCATGTCTTCCACTAATAAACCATAAAGAAGGCTGTCCAATATGTATCTCTTGTACCACTTACTCCACACCAAACATTACAGTAAGCATTGAAGAAGGAATGAATGCTTTGAGAAAAACCATAGGTGCTGTTCGGTTGTTGGTTCACTAAACTCCCAGACTTTTAACCCTCGATGAAATGAATGATGCCTCTTACTGATTAAACTAGCAATCGCATGCCAAAGTCTGGATCCATAAATATTCATGACATAACAGTTTTTATTTCTAACAGGAATGCTACTTGGAGAATGACCAGACAACACTTTATCATGCAGCGAAGGGTCTCACCACTTTGCAGGCCTTGTATGGGACCATTCCTCAGATTTGTGGGAAAGGCGAGTGTGCCAGGGTAAGTGTGAACTGCAGGTTGCGTGCTTTCTTTTAGGGTGATGCCCGTCACTCTAGTATTCCAGTCTTTATTAGATGAATTCCTTTCATATAAGACGTAACATAAAATTTGATCTGATTCTGTATGGTAATTAAATTTTTTTTACTAATTTTAGTGCTTGAAGAATTTAGTGTTTTGAAAAGTAATGGTCCTCCCGGCAACCTCTATGCAACAACAACCTGAGTACATTAAAATCTGAGCTTATGGGGGAGATTTATTGTGCAGCTTATGGCAGTTTTAGGCCAGAGTCACAGTACCGTATAACACGGCCAAGTGCTATGCGATAAAACATTACAGAGCACTCAGCGCAGTGTTGTACTATGGGCTGCTCACATCTGTGATTTTCTTCTGCCAATTACGCATGAGAAAACAATGGCAGCATGCTGTGATCGACAGCGAGACTCTGCTCATTCCCACCCATACAAGTCTATGGGTGCGAGTGAAACATCGCACTGCACTCGGATGTCATTCCAATGCCGTGCGATATACAGAGTCAGGTCATGGAGGAGATGGAGAAACTAATTTCTCTATCTTCTCAGCACCTGTGCTGCCATGCAAGAGGATCAGAGCACTGACTCCCTTCTCCTGCTCACAGCAGAGCAGGAGCCAAGGGTCATTAGCATCTCTCATTGGATGCCATGTTCAGGTGGGATTCCAGCCTTACTTTGTTTTTGACCTCTTATTTTTGTGGGGTTTTGTGATTTGGTGGGGCGGGCCACCTTGGGATCTACAGATATATTATAAATTACACAAGAATCTGACAAATTATAGCACAAATCTACAGTCGCTCATAACTGATCTTTAACTTTTGACATTGTGCTCCTTAAAGTGGTCAGGGACCTTCAATGGTGAGTTATAGAGCCGCAAATAACCTCAACATTGTCTGGATGTGGTTGGTCTGTGTATACCAAGGATAGTCATAATGCATGGATGTTCTTTTGTTTATGGGGAGAGATTAAAACAGTTGCCTGACATAATAGTATGTGTTTTTGCAGCCCCATAGATCTGGCTCAGATGCTCAGGAGGTCTGCTCCAAAAGCAGTGTCTGCTGCGTTTGAAAGTCACGTGACTGCTGGAGCCTGTGATTGGCTGCAGTAGACAGAATACAAAAACAAATGATCAGAGAAGTCTCCTATGATGTGCTCTACTGGTCCTCTGACTGCTGCAGCCAATCACTAGCTTTAGCAGTCCGGTAACTTCTGAACAGAGCAGGCAGACCTCCAGAACAGACAGCACTGGATCCATGGGGCTACTGGTAGGTGAATTGATTGGGTGGGGTTTTAGAAAAATATTAAGTTTTTGGCCACTTATTACATTCTGTGACTACAGCTCCTATGTCCTTCTCTGGATACTGTACATACCTGTTTGATTTTTGTATACAAGTAATTTCAGACACAAAATTGACAATTGTATTGTACTTGTCAGATATAATTCCAATATTGTCCTTTTTTGAGCAACGCTTCTCAAATAGTCAGCTACTTCATTGGTTTTGCAAGCATTGAGCATCATGTTGTTATTTATCCTGTAGTAATAGACTGCTAGGTGAGCACAATTTGGGCTTGACATGATGCCATATGGCTAATTTTGGGTTTACTTCTAGCATGTTGCCAATATGATGATCAGGATGAAGCGAGAGTTGGGTGGAAGCAACAACCAGATAACTCCAGTGTTTGACACCCTTTTGTTATTGGATCGTAATGTGGATTTGCTCACCCCACTGGCAACTCAACTCACTTATGAAGGACTTATCGATGAAGTCTATGGCATCCAGAACAGTAAGTGTGTAATGGCGTTTTTGTCAAAGTTACAAGGTAGAAGTTGAGGTTATAATTTCATATTCATGACTCATCGTCAGGCCAACCGGAATATTACCCCCTGACAGTTCAAACTAAATGGGAATTGGATGTAGGTCTTATATAAATGGAGCAATGGAGAGAGATACTAGAAACTGTTCCCAAACTATCTCCATTTGAGGCCCAAAGGCTCTCAAGTATATTCAGAGTAGACAAAACTCCAAGCTTTTTATATGAGATAAGATATTGCCATGATGCAAAATGCCCTTGTTGTGGGATTGATGAGGCACTTGCACATGATGTGGGAATGTAGACACAGGCACATTTTGGAATAAAGTCCTCTCCTTGATAGAAAGGGTGAATGGAGTGAAATTATTACCGGATCCCTGTATATGTATATTGGGAATATATGAAGATGGACTGGATTCTGTCTCACCCCTATTCAGAAGTATCTCTCGTATGCCCCTGCAAACAAATTCTGTGCTCCTTTATTCTAGAACTGCCATGTGAGTGAAAACTAGTTCTCCCTGGAATGTTTTGACTTGGGTTACGGGAGAGCTAGGAAATTGAAGTTCTGTTTTGTCTTTTATTTGAAAACATGGAATGATGTCATACATTATTAACCCCTTTCTGACATTAGACATACTATCCCGTCCATGTGACCCGGGCCCGTATGACCATGGATGGGATAGTACGTCATACCCGATTAGCCACGCTCACGGGGGGAGCGCAGCTGATCGCGGCCGGGTGTCAGCTGATTCTCACAACTGACATCCGGCACTAAGTGCCAGGAGCGGTCAAAAAAATGTAATATAAACTGAAATCTTAGTGCTAAGAGATTGATTTAAATCGTCCATAATCTTGAAATACTTGGAAGGGCAAAGTTCTTCATAGGCAAAGATCATCACTTAAAATGAGAAAGGATGGCGCTGCGGCAGTGGCTATGGCTCCTTCGTCCACATTTGGTGGGAATGCCCCAAGATAGTCCCAATTTGGAGGGAGGTGGGGTTATTGTTTTCTAAATATAGTGGGAGATCCATCTCAATCACATTAGAAATGGCCCTTCTATCAATGATCCCGGGAAGGGTGCAGCTCATTAAAAAAGGGCTCCTGCATTTCTTTCTGCAGGCGGTCCGTCAATTGATCCCCAGGAATTGGAGATCTGTCCATCCACCCTCGAGAATCCAATGGGTGGAACTCATGGACGACATACGTTACATGGAGGAGCTTAGGGCAGCCGATGCAGGGAGGTCTGAGTCCTATTTGCGAATGTGGAGTGATTGGGTGGCATTTAGGGGCTCTCCTGAGTTCCGGGATTGGCTTTCCCGGGGCTGTTGAGGCTTCCAGGGGTAGAAGTAGGTGGCGGTGAATAGACTTTCTGATGGATATGGGCAATGAGTGGCCGGGTGGATCGGCGAGGGTCGGACATTTCTCTATCTTTGTTCTTCTATTGTCTTTTCTTCCTCTTCTCTTCTTTTTCTTTTGCTTTTCTTTACTCTTTTCAGTTTCTTCCTATATTTTTCTTTGATGGTGGATGTTGCCTCTCTCATTCTGTTCTTGAAGTTTATTAAAGCAAAGTACCTGGGTATTGTGAACAATGTTTCTACGAGTTTACCAGAGCCCGGAATACTACTGAATGCTATGTTTCTAAACATTACTGTATAATTCGGTGCTGGAGGTTGTCTTGTATTCTAGATGTACTTGCTTTATTTCATTGCCGAGAGAGGCGCTGCACTATAACTGTTTACGCAACTTGTTTGTTGCCTTTTGTATTACATAAATGCTATAATAAAAACTATTTGAACCATAAAATGAGAAAGGATAACGTCCACCAATTTTTTTTTCACCATATATACACTATGTATATCTTTTATGTTTAGTCATGTCTTATATTATTCATCTATGTAGTTGATTACTATATATGATCTTATTTATGTAATTATTGTGTTTTCAACATTAATATGTACACTTATATATTCATCTTTCATGTTCACTATTATTTTTTCATAATTATTGATTCATGTATTCACTTGTTCATATATATCACATTTTAATTTTATTATGATTGATCATCTGCTTGTGTTAGTGCTCTGTCTTGGGTCCTTTTATATTCTTCTCGATTCCTCTGCTGGTGTCAGGTGCATGTCGCTTCTCCGGGCTGCAGGGTGAGCAATGGTGAGTCTATGATTACAGGACCTAGGATTTGAGTAAGTGCATGCGCTAAGGCAGAATTTGCAATTGGGCAGATTTGGTCATGTGACTGGGCTATGGTATTTATGATGCGTAGTCCTTGACTATAGGACCTGGGATTTGTATGTGCGCAGGCGTGAAGGCAAAATATACGATTGGCCGGACTTGGTCATATGACCATAATGGCCATGTATTTATGGCTGACATTTACTTATTTGTGACCACGCCACCTTGAGGAAGTGAGAGTGAGATTCGTGAAATGCGCGTCGGGGTCAGTGGCCACTTCTTGGACAGGAGACACCGTTATAATGGGTAATTAACCCTTAATCTATTATTTATTTAGCGATTTTTGGTGTAGCAACTTGGTATCTGATGTTTAAAATCTCTTATTTAGTTTGTTACGGCCTCATTGTTATGCTAGGGTGGCCTTATTTGGTTCCTCATTTTTTGCCGGTAAACGGCTTATAATTCCCCTTTCCAATACTATGAGGTCTTATATATAGGATTAGCAGGATATGATGTTCCTTGATATATATACCATCCTAGTCTTGGTTTGCGGCCACTTTATTTTCTTGCTGTCACTTTTAAGGATCACACTTTTTATCCATACATATAGTAAAATGTTCATATATTGTATTGAATGTTTATTTAATGTATTTTGTACCAATAAATAATGTATTTTTAAATATAAAGTGACAAGTTCTCCTGTTTTTGTTGTCATAAATTTAGAGTCTATATATTGATATGTTTTGATTTATAACTGGCATTTTGTATTTCAACTCTGCGTGTGGTGTTGCGTGTCTTATAAATCCGCCATATAATTTCAAACATGTGGGCCTTATTATTTAGTGCTAATTTGTATAATCTTTACTGATCGTTTCCTTTTGATAGGAGCATAAAAATGTAAAACTAAAAAGGTCCATATCCTTAAAGGCATATGGAGGGTTTTTTTTTAAAAAAAAAAAAAAAAAAAAAAGAAAAGCATATGTAAGAAAGCGGCAGGAATAAAATAAGGTGAAAAACTGACCATGTTTGACCTAGTGACAGGTACCCTTTAACGGCTAGCCATTGTAATTCCAGTTCAAGCAACTGATTTCGAGTTCAGCAATTTTGGTAAAGTGATTTTATTCTATTATAGATATTTCCATTTTATGCAATTACAACAGGCAATGTGAAACTTCCCCCAGAAAAATTTGCTCCTAAGAATCAGGGTGAGGGTGGCAAAGAGCTCCCTACAGAGGCGAAGAAGCTGCTGTTAAATTCCGCTGAGGAGTTATATGCTGAAATCCGGGACAAAAACTTCAACGCTGTGGGCTCAGTACTGAGTAAGAAGGCCAAAATTATATCTGCAGCTTTCGAGGTAAAGTAGCATTTGTTCGGTAACCTGGCATCTATCTATATTCTGCAAATAAAATAATGAAGTGTTTGAAGAATTTGTTTAGAAGCATAACCCTTGGACTATTGGTATCAGATTGGTTGGGATCAGATGCCCAGCATTTACTGATTGATTTCCTGACTGCTTTCTGTAATCCATTATTGGGCACACCGCCGTATGTTGGGTAGCGGTTGTGTCTAGCGCTGCAGTTGTAGCGCCGGCGTCCCTGCCCTCTGCCAGGCAGGGAC
>VIAB01032680.1:8300-19068 GCA_009801035.1 Oophaga pumilio | reverse complement strand
AGTTTTGTCAGGAGGAATGGGCCCAAATTCCGACCAACTATTGACAGAAGCTTGTAGAAGGAGATCCCAAATGTGTGACCCAAGCCATTCAGTTTAAGGGCAATGGTATCAAATACTAATGAAATGTATGGAAACTTTTGACTTTGCAGTAATAAAAATGCCGTAAAACAATTCTCTTTCTCTCATTATTTTGGCATTTGGCAAATATTAATAATTATGGTAATCCTAATTGTCCTAAAACGGGAAAGGTTTATTCTGAAAAACCTGCAGACGTGTCATTATATAATGGATGTAAACTTCTGGTTTCAACTGTACACTACATTACTTACCCTGTACTGATCCTGAGCTATATCCTTTTACTGAATTTATTTAATACTTTGTACAAAAACCATTGTTGGTGACGACGCTTCAAGACGCCTCCTGTATGGAGAAACTAGTCGCAGGCATTGCTTAGGTGTGATTTTGGCCCAATCCTCCACACAGTCTTCAAATCCTGAAGGTCTCGTAGGCTCCTGCTTTGAACTCTGAGCTTTAGTTCATTCCATATATTTTCTACTGGATTCAGGTCCGGTGATTGGCTCGGCCATTCTAGCAGCTTTATTTTCTTTCTCTGAAACCAATTGAGACTTTCATTGGCTGTGTTTTTGGGCTCATTGTCTTGCTGAAATGTCCACCCTCATTTTACCTTCATCTTTTTGGTAGATGGCAACAGATTTTTATCAAGAATGTCTCGGTACATTTGTCCATTCATCATTCATTCTATTATGTGTAGTTTGCCAGTGCTGAAGAACAGCCCCACACCATGATGTTCTCATCTCCAAACTTTTCTGTGGGTATGGTAGTTTTGGGGTGATATGCAGTGCCTTTTGGCCTCCAAATATGGTGTGTATTATGGCATCCAAAAAGTACAATTTTGGCCTCATCTGACCAGACTATTTTCCTGGTATTTTGCTTGAATATGCTTTTTGTACAGCATTCAAGTACTGATGAGCTTGCATACAGGCCATAGAGTTTGAGTGCATTGCTTATAGTTTTCTTTGAAACAGTTGTTCCTGTTGATCCTAAGTCTTTCTGTAGCTCTTGGACACATTTTCTGACAATTACTTTCATTCCTCTGTCTGAAATCTTGAGGGGAGACCTGGTCGTGGCTGGTTTACGGTGAAATGATGTTCTTTCCATTACCAGATTATGGCCCCAACAGTGCTCACTGGAACCTTCAATAGTTTAGAAATTCTTCTGTAATCAATGCCATCAGTATGTTTTACAACAATAAGGTTGCAAAGGTCTTGAGACAGTTCACTGGTTTTACCCATCATGAGAGGTTTCTTAAGAAGTTTGAATGTTCTCCCCGTGTTTGCGTGGGTGTCCTCCAAGACTCTAAAACATACTGAAATGGAACTTAGATTGTGAGCCCCAATAGGGACAGTGCCGATAATGCCTGTGTAGGCGCTCTGGAATTAATGACACTATATAAGTGAGTAAAATAAATAAATGTGGCACCTTGGTAATGAGACCCCTTTTTATAGGCCATGAGTTGAACCAACTGATATTTTTCACTAAGTGGCAGGATTGCTTTATAATTACTGATAGATTTCAGCTGGTATCAGGACTTTCCATGGCATTTTGCACTTCTCATTCTTCATGTGTTCAATATTTTTTCCTGTGTCTTTTCTCATTATTACACATAATTTATGGACATCTATGGTTTGATTTATTTTGCCTGTGTGGATTGGCTGTGTTGCTACCGACACCTGGTGAGAATTTCATGTTAATAGCACCTTTAGAAATATATTTGCTTAGAAAATTGGTGATGTGTTCAATACTTATTTCACCCGCTGTATCGGGTGCCAAGAAATCTACTTGGATACATCTACCCAAAATTCTAGAAAAAAGACAAACAAAAAGAACAAACTTCACGGTTTTCAGAAAACTTCTAGGAAGTGATCAATACATAGGTTAAGAATCGGCCACAGGACAGTGTAGTCTCAGTAGGGATTGGCGTTTCGGTGAGGTTTCATGATATGTCTAGTGTCAAGTATATATTCTGATTCTTGACATAGTTGCATGTGGTACCAACATGTGCCGAACTTAATGCTGAAAAATGCTGTCTTTCTTAACAATGGTAGGCAATTGGAGTCTTTTATTCTTTTCTTTTTTATTTTTCCATTATTGCATTTGTAAAAGTATTACATTCCACACCATCCAATTTTACCCAATGAACAACCGCCAAATATATCACTGAAGAATCATTAAGGCGATGACTATTGCTTCATACAATAGTAATGAAACAGGTCCTGATGAATAATATGGCAGCAGCTTGATTTGACCTTGTCGGAGTTTTACCTGGAACAGAATGTATTATTCTCTAGTTACCTGGAATGGGAATTATCACAATGTAATGCACACTGGGATCCCGCAAATTAATTTTCATAGAACATTTGTCATTTACATCTTATATATTTTATTTCATGGTTTAAAATAGAAAAAATGTTTTATACAAAAGATTATCTTGTTTTCTACAATCCTTTTTCAAAATACTTCTTATGGGTGCAATGGGCTCGATTTATTATTGCATTTGCTTCTTTTTTTTGTTGTTTTTGGTGTTTTCTGCCTTTTTGTTTATTTGCGCAATATTCATCTTTCCATTTGCGCCTTTTAGAAGTTCATCTTACTAGTTCGTTACGTGTTCGTCGTTGTTTGTGTATTTTTTTTAATTTGCCACTTTGGATGCAGATTAAGGCTTCAAAAGCTTTTTTTGCCCGCTTCATTAAGAGTTTTCAAAAATCCTCCTCCCGGAATCATTTTTATGCATGTCTGAAACTTTGGCACACTTTTTGGGACATATTAAAAGAACATGCAACTTATTGCACTGAACCGTTGAAAAACTGGTTAAAAAACAGAAATAAGGAACATTGTTTGACTTTGATGTAAAATATCTAAGCCTCATGCACCACTTTGATGAATTTGGCACAAAAAGACATCAGCAAATCCCACAAGACAAAAGCAAGAGAAAAGTGACTTTAAAAATGAATAAATAAATTGGACACAATATTCTTAGACAAAAGTACCCACCTTTTGACCCATACCCAACCACGGGTCCCCAAGGCATCCGTCTTTCTGCTGCAACAACGATATCGTTAAGCTCCAGGTCCATAGATTTCCGTTTTTCTCTGCTGCTTCCTTCCCTGTTTCTGACCTTCTACATTGGTCCTTCTGTGGGTAAGAGTAACTCTTGTCTCAGAACATCTACTACCTAAGACTGGACCTTTTACTGCAGGGGTCCACGCTCAAGCCTAGGGTGTACTTCCCGCGTGGAGTTAACCTGTGAGTCGTTTTACCCTTATCCACCCATGAGTCTCTACGCCTGTATCATCAGGCTCCAGCTCTACATGACCCTTGACGTTTTGATTTGATCCTGACCTTCTATAATGACTCTACTACAGGTGGGAGTCTCTTTGTCCATTCATGTCCCCCACTTTGAATGTGAGCAGCTCTCAGATGTTCCCTTAATGTCATGTCTGTCAGAGAGCACAGGCTGAAAAGGCTACCTCGGAAAGACTTGGAACAAGCCATTCAGTTTGGCAAATTCAGAAGGAACCCTGACAGTCACCCTTTTACCCCTGTACAGGAATCTGGTCTTACAACGGGGTCCACTAGATTGCTTCAATGGAAAGGCTTCCAGCCGGTGTGAACCAGAGGCAAGAAGAGTCGCCATTGGTGATGAGCAAGCGTGCTCGGATAAGGCTTTATCCAAGCATGGTCGTGTGCTAATAAAGTATCTTTGACGTGCTCGAATACTATGCTCAATTTGCAGCGGCTGCATGCCTCGTGGCTGTTCGACAGCCGGAACACATGCAGGGATTGTGGGGTTACATCAGGGCCAAAATCGGAAAACAAGCAGAGGTCAGAAAATGGGAGAAATCAGGAAGACAACACAAGACCAAAGAAAGACAAGACCTACACGTCAGGTAAGTAGAATTTATTGACTGCCAGTGGAAGTCAGAGTCCCAAGTGTTTAAATAACTGGCAGCTCCACACAGTGATCTGAGAAAGGAGTCATTAAAACTAAATGATTAACCACATAGCTCGCTAATCTAGTGACACCAAAAGTCTCAGAAATAAGACAGGACTGACTCAATCACACGTCACCTGCAACCAAGGCGTGGTGCCACGTAGAGGCCAAAGCAAAGAGGGGACAAGAAGCAGCGCAGATGTTACACTTATAATGGCCCAAAGAATCTGACCTTCAAAACGCTGGACTGGACTTTAGCCATACAGTTGACATGTTGTAAGGCTGGCCATACATGGGTTACGGTAATTTGCATCAATCTTACCGGGATTCTTATAATTGTATAATGTGTATAATTGTATAATGTGTGGGTAAAGGTCCAGAGGCTCCAATTTTAGACAATAATTTGCCATATAACCAATATAAAGTGTGGGAGGTACCATATGGAGGACTTAGCACAACCATACATTTCATAGTCACTCTATCATCTATTGGGCCTACAGTAATCTCTTTAAAAGGTCCCTGGGCAATAAGCAGATCACAAAGTATCCCACCGTCGAGACCGATCATCTATGATTAGTAGGGCAATCTGGCAATAAGTGTTCAACTTCCCTGCAGCGCCACCACAGGAAAAAAATGAAGCATTACACAGTAGCCATTAAAATCAATGTGTTGTGTAAAGCAGCACTGGTCAGGTCCTCCAGAGCGAGAGACGCTCTTTAAAGACCTTATTTCCAAAACATAACCCAACGCCCTCCCGTATATGAACGTAGAATTGTCTCATAGGGCATATATAAATGAAGTAGAGAAGGTTCAACTCCAAATTAGTAGTTTCTGGGATTCAGTCGACAGGCGATGAGAACAGAAGGAATGTGTTTACAGCAATCTCCAGGAGAATTCTGGAGTCTCCATATATTTATACCCTTCAAGAATATTGGTGTTCTGTACATAAATTTAGGTTTTTCATACATAATAGCAAAATTCATAGTTTTACTTCATCACTTCTTTGTTCTTACAATCCTCATGGAGAAATATCACCCACTATTAGATTTGGCAGACCTGAAGAAATTAACACTTTCTGTACACCAATAATAATTTTTAACCTAAGAATGAGATATTAGAGCTACGCTGTTTTACAATATATGCCAAGACGTTACATAATATCATTGTCTGAACTGTTATTTTGAAAAGGGAAAAAAATAAAATATCTCTTGAAATTTCCCGTCTCCTGCACGAGAAGTGGCAGTCATTTCCACAGTACGTGTTATAGGCCCTCGTACTCGGCAGCTGTGCACTGTTGTCACCGTGATTACTATATTTTACATATGAATTTATTTGCATAAGTTTATCTTTTCCTCTAACGTTTTTCTCTATTTTACAAATGTTGGATTTTAAGACGGAGCAGAATAATAATTGACTGAGAGTAATGGCAAGAAAATAAAAAGATAATCAACGCCCAAGATTTCTGTGACTCTTGAAAACAAGTTGATAACATGACATTCTGATACTAGGACCTCCAGAAATCAACTATGATTGCCAGAGAAACCGTGCCATTAAGGGTTTAATTTTTCTGCAGCGCCACCACAGGAGAAATGAAGTATTACATGTTGCAGAATGAAAAAGAAAAACTGTCGAAAAAGTCAAGGAGCTAAAATCACATGATCCCCTGCCCCTGTAGCAGTGACATGGGCGTGTATACTTATGACTCTGCATGTATATATGCCCGCTGTAGTAGGTCTGTGCTGTACCAGGAATAGCTAATCAAAAGAGGAGCCTAGGATGCCAGCAAACAGGAGGTGGTGTGCAAGGTCCCACCCAGAGGGGACGCAATACTGACCTTGGTGGACCAGGGAGCTGCAAAATTATTTGATCACCTCCACTATTTGCATAAAAAATAACAGAAATCCTGCAATTTTCACACTGGCTCACTGGGCTTTATATTAGACTCATACTTCCTATTGAGTACATATGACTTTTCAGCAGTCTCATTATCATTACAGACAGGATTAAAATGAAAGGTAACACTTCTATACACAGTACAATACTAAATACATTGTTCATGGTATGTGATACATATCACAGCTCACCTCTATATACAGGAGATAACAGGGTCCACCATTCACAATAGGTGATGTCACAACTCACCTCCTCCTCCTGTACAATGACTGATAACACCTCTATATACAGGAGATAACAGGGTCCACCATTCACAATAGATGATGTCACAGCTCACCTCCTCCTCCTGTACAATGACTGATAACACCTCTATATACAGTAGATAACACAGGATCCACCATTCACAATAGGTGATGTCACAGCTCACCTCCTCCTCCTCCTGTACAATGACTGATAACACTTTTATACACAGTACATAACACAGAATCCACCATTCACAATAGGTGATATCACAGCTCACCTCCTCTCCCTCTTTGGTATATATTAGAGAGGGAGATAATATTCATAAGTTGTTCAGGTAGTGCAGCTCATCCAGGATGGCACATCAATGCGAGCTGTGGCAAGAAGGGTAACTGTGTCTGTCAGCACAGTGTCCAGAGCATGGAGAAGGTAATAGGAGACATGCCAGTACACCAGGACACATGGAGGGTGGCTGTAGGAGGGCAACAACCCAGCAGCAGGACCGCTATCTCTTCCTTTGGGCAAGGAGGAACAGGAGGAGCACTGCCAGAGCTCTGCAAAATGACCTCCAGCAGACCACTAACATCCATGTGTTTACTCAAATTGTCAGAAACAGTCTCCATGAGGCTAGTATGACGGCCCGACGTCCACAAGTAGTTATTGCAGGAGATTTGCCAGAGAACACAAAGATTGGCAGATTCAACATTGGCGCCCTGTGCGCTTCACGGATGAGAGCAGGTTCACATGGAGAACATGTGACAGAGTCTGGAGACACCGTGGAGAGCATTCTGCTGGCTGCAACATACTGCAGTTTGACCCATTTTGCAGTGGGTCAGTAATGGAGTGGTGAGGCATTTCTTTGGAGGGCCGCACAGTCCTCCATGTGCTAGCCAGAGGTAACCTGACTGCCATTAGGTACCGAGATAAGATTCTCAGACCCATTGTGAGGCCATATGCTGGTGCACTGGGTCCTGGGTTCCTTCTGATACATAAAAAAGCAATTTCACCCTATTGGTGTATTGTCACACACCCCTCTTATTTCATTTGTTACCACTCACATATACACTCCTTACCTACCAAATGGCCCCACCCCCTGACGAAGGCAGAATGCCAAAACACGCGTTGGGGCGGACGCCATCTGGGTGCCAGTGACTTTTCTCTGCCATTGTAAGTCATATATATTTTTTCCACTTTGTTTATAACTTATTAGTCTTATTTCAGTATGCATCACACATACACTTTACTCTGTGCTACACTATATATCAGATAATTTTATATTCACTATAGGCATCTGTTCTGATGATCTACGTATTAATTATATATATGCACTACTTGTGTATCAGATTCTTGCTCTTTTTTCGATTGCACTAGTACTTTTTCCTATATACAATTTGTGATTTTGCACTATTAGATATTGCTGGTGCATATCCCTCCTGGCGATTTACTCTGATTTTTTACTCTCCCAGGGGTGTCCTCGTTTTGTACTAATTTTAATAATATTTCTATTATATATACGGTATATTTTTCTGTTATTGTACCTGCTTTACTAATACAAATTTTGTTATTACATTACAATATATGGGACTTTTTGGTCGTTTTTTTCTTTAGCTTTTTTAGTTTCTCTTAATTCCCGACTGTCCATTCGTCACTACTGTGGTCTGGCTTCTTGGTCACAGGGTCATTACTTTATATTTACTCATTTATTTTATCTTATTTCATTATTTATTATATGGTATTCTCTGCCACCTTTTAGTTTTTTCCTTTGTCCAATTTTTCATTCCTTCTGATGCATGACAATGCTAGCCCTCATGTGGCTGATGTGTGTCAGCAGTTCCTGCATGATGAAGGCATTGATGCTATGGACTGGCCTGCCCATTCCCCAGACCTGAATTCAACTGCATCATGTCTCGTTCCATCTACCAACGCCGCGTTGCACCACAGACTGTCCAGGAGTCGACTGAAGCTTTAATCCAGGTCTGGGAAGAAATCCCTCAGGAGAACATCCGCTGCCTCATCAGGAGCATGCCCAGGCATTGTACGGAAGTCATACAGGCACGTGGAGGCCACACACCCTACTGAGCATCATTTCCTTGTCTTGAGCCATTTCCACTGAAGTTGGATCAGCCTGTAATTTGATTTTTGACTCCAAATCCAGACCTCCATGGGATATTAATTTTGATGTACATTGATCATTTTTATGTTTTATTGTTCTCAACGGATTCCACTATATAATGAATACAGATTTGCAACTGCAATATTTCATTCAATGATATCTAGGATGTGGGATTTTAGTGTTCCCTTTATTTTTTTGAGCAGTGTATAACATCTTCTGAACTTTTAAGCATAGTTTTTAGGAGCAATTATAATAAATAAAATTAAGGTAAATTTTTAAAATCTTTTTTTTTTGCAAATTCCGTAATCACCAAACCTACTATGTACATGCGCTGCTGAGCGTACCTCTCCTCGTCCTGCTCAGCGCTATCCTTCTGCCGACGAGATTGGAATAAACATTACAAATTACATTCAGTCAAACCTGCAGTAAAAAGCCAGATCAAAGCCGAGAATAACAATAGGCTTTCACGCAGCCGGCCCCATTCCGCACATCCGAAGATCTGAGACAGGAGGACTTCACTGCCATGGATACATTATATGATAATTTAAACTACCGGATTCTAAAAAAACATAAATGGCCGCACCGGCTGGGCAAGATGAAAGGAAGCGACGCCCCTGTCTCTTAATTCCCCGGAACCTCTAACATTAAATTCATCGCATTTTAGTTCCGAAGCGTCGGCGTTACAGTATATAAATATTGATACATGACAGGTAAGCGGGGAAGAGCCGTGCGAACAGGAGCTGTGGACAATGGAATCCGCGTTGTATTGCATTTACCGCTCTGCATATTAAGCTGCGCCGTCATTATGTTACTCAAGAGCCGGCAGAACTTTTGAGATGCAATCAGGTCAATTACTTTACTAGAAACATCTTTTTTTTTTTTCTTGCATCTTCAGATTGCACTAATTATGTGAAAATGGAGGAAATACAAAAAGTTTTTTCCGTGTGACAGCAAAGCAAAATTATTAGCAAAATTAGGAAAGTTAACTTTCCTTAAAGGGGAACGCTCACTATTTATCCACTGATAAAAAAAGAAATATACGGGCAGCATATGGGAATTTCTGGCAACAAAACGGGTAACTTTATAACTAAGATTGGGGCCTACAAATTCAATAGTCTTATTTCCGAGCGCAGTCCAACTCTCCCGCCGGTGACTAGACTGTCACATGACAAATAATCAACCCCTATTATTGAGTGATTGGCTACAAACCTGCACATGACTAATAGTCAGGGACTCCTGGTAATATTTGCATTTCCAAGAATAACATTTTGTTGGAATTAATTCCAAAAGGTTCTAAATTTTCATATTTTTTCCCTTCTAAAACAAGGCCCCTCTTTTTAGGCCGCGTCGCCGCCATTTCCCATTTTTAACTTCCTGACTATCCATTAATATTGCATAGGATAAGTTTTCAAGTACAAATCAAATAAAACTATGACTTCGTCTGAGGCCCGGTAACATCACTACACTCCGATTTGATCAGTTTTGTTGAGGAGGCTGTATCTTTTTTTTTATAAATACTCCTCAACAATGAAATTGTAACAGCAAGAAGGAAAAGTCGTGGAGTGATGGAAATCACAGGAACTTTACTGATTTGCAAATGAAGAAGAAAAAGGAAATCTTGGGACTTACAGCCTCGGCGTCCATCACTGAGGTTATTAGTTGTCGTCTGAGGAAGGTTCTGCTACACTGAATGCACTTTGGCAAATCATCAAGATCCTCTGCTGGCAGCTCCAGTGTAATCACCGTCCAATGACGTGCCAGATGTCTTTGATGGGAGACAAGACCGGAGATGCTGCAGTCATGAGAGCATGTTTAGGCCACACAGACTGTTCACAGTATCACAAACAGCATGCTGTCTGGTGTTGTGTTGAAAACTGGATCCCCACTATAACGTTACCCTGTGAAGATCTTTTCCTGGTTTTGTCACATTGTGTCCAGACAAATCTCCAGTTATCATAATGTCTAAAACAAAGTGGAACTCATCGCTGAAGAGGATAGTCCTCCATTCCAGTCTTGCTCTGCACCATGATTAGCCTCAGGACGTAGGAAGCAATAATATACGACACTCAGAAAACATGAAAGGTGCAAAGGTAGAGTCTCCATCTGTAATAGTAGATAGATGTAAAACCCAGCACTCAGAGAGGATTATTATGAACTGAAAAAAAAATGTATTCCAACAATCCGATAGATCCAGAATAATAATAACGATTCAGTCCTATACCTGGACCTTCATCAGAATGAGGCGGATTGTGTGGAGCGGTAGAAAAAGAAAAAGAAACCATTACGGATAAATAAGACTGCACAAAATTTAATAAGACTAAAATAAAAGGACAAAATCCTGAAGGCCGAGAGAAATAGCAGAAGTATAACTGATCTCAGCAAGAAACGTAAAAAAGAAATCAAGCTGCAAAATTATCTACAGTAAAAGAAATAAACAGCGACATTAAAATAAATCTCTAAATTGCTATAAATACATCAATGCGAGCAGTGGGGACCGCAGGGATCTGTAC
>VIAB01032676.1:3882-13979 GCA_009801035.1 Oophaga pumilio | reverse complement strand
GGCGATCCAACTTAGCGTCACAAACAGGATCTCGAAGCCCGGTGTCACTGGGTCCTGTGTGCCTGTAGAGAACTGTTTATTGTGCTAGAGACTTTGCTGAAAGTTGTGACCGACTACCGCCATATTTGCACCACGAGGCGCACAAGAAAAAGAAGAAAGGCGTGTCGTCATGGGCGGGACCCCACAAGGAGGGGCCAAAATTATGGCCGCCCAGTCTAAGTTTTATTGCACCATAAGAGCTTGTCCATCTGCAAGACAGATCCGCCTCCTGATTATAGATGGTGGGAAATGGAAGAAGAAGAAGGTCCGCCCCCAGAAGAGAGAGAGGGAACTCGTGCGAGTTGCAACACAGGAGCTGATTGACAAATGGCGGCTGGTGGTGACCCGGGGTGCAGAGGAGTGGAGGAAAGCTCCTTCCCCAGTCTGGAGCAGGAGAGAGAACCACCAGTGGCCATGGACCAGGCGCTGCTGGATCAGGAAATGCAGGAACTGAGCCGGCAGCTGCTGGGAATGAAAGCAACCGCACTGAGCAAATGGCGAACCACACTGAGTCACAAGCAACCTTTGGAGCTGCAGCGTCCAATCTGGCGGCCCGACACTCCGGTCCCCGTGGGGGAAGAACCTGGCGCCGGAGCGACAAGCGAGGCTGCGGACCCGGCCTCAGCGGCCGAAACAACTCTACTCGGCCCGCTGCCTACACCTTCACCCCGTGAACCCGGAAGGCCGCGTGCGTCCCTGGATTGTGATCGACCGTCCGGTATGGAGGATCAGTTTGGAGCCGTGCTGCAGCCAACACACGTGGCGGGGCAGGTGTATGCCGAGCGTATAGTATACAGCTGGTCCCACCAGGGGACCGATCTGGTGGAATTCCCGGGCAAGCAAGTGGAAGGAAGCGAGCTGTAGGTCCTGAGCTGGGCTGAGTATGATAAACAACTTACCGACCGGTGGGAGCAACAGGAACGGGAGCAGCAAGCTCTGCACCAAGCCCAAACCGAGCATGATCTGGAGGAGAAGAGGCAGACCCGCAAAGTTAAAGGTACCGACCAGGGACCGCTGAGACAAGGTACGGTGGTTGAATTCAGGCTAAAAGGGGGATGGGGGTTTATAAAAGATCCCAAATTGTTGGCGGAGGTTTTTGTAAACCGGAGAGATGTGGAGTCTCATCTCATGGAGGGACACCCGGACCGGGACCTCTACCTGGGAGACTTGGTGACATATACCCGACACTGGGGCATTAAGGGATGGTACGCTTTGAACGTGCAAAAGTACAGTTCCACCGCCACTGACCAGGAAGCTGCCAGTGGGAAACCTCCAAAAACAGCCCTAGACCTGTCTCTGTGCAGAGCATCGCCACACAGACACCCGTGACAGGACATGATTTGACCGTACATGCCACTGCTAGGCACTGTTTAATGGTAGCGCCAGGAGTGGCCACCATCTACGAATTTCCCCAGGAGAGTGAGCAGGCAGCACCAGGTGCTGTCTTCAAGAAAAATTGAACAGATGTGGAAAAGTAACTGTATATAGTTCTTTAAAGTTTTTACAAGTTAACCCAGTAGGGTACCTGCACAAGTTCACCTGTTAAATAATTATAAAAACTGTGAGATCATGAAATGTTTGATCCAAACTTTTAATTGTAAATAGTTTAGCACTTCTTAAGGTGCTTCTTCTTGGTTTTACTTGAAAGCCTGTAGGGTGCGATGACACCCTATAACACTGCACAACTGACTTCAGAACAAAAACCCGTTTGGCATGGCCAAAGTAGTGGTCCAAAGTGGAGACCAGTTGTTGCCTTGTAGCCCGCCCAAGGCCTGCGTGGAGGGTTTGTGACGGGTCCCTCATGTTGCACTACAGCAAGAGAATACCCTGGATGAGGGCTTGCACTATGAGAGAAAAGAGAATTTTGTTGAACTTGAATAAAAATGTTTGATTGCACTTGACCTGAAAGTATTAAAAAGCACCTGAAGTTTTGATAAATTAATGTAAATATGGTTGAAGAAACTTTTTATAGTACTTTTATAGTAAAAATTAAAGAAAAGTTTACCAGTAGTAAATGTAAATAAATGCCAAAGAAAGTTCTATTTAATGTCAGTATTAGCCTTACTTGTGTTGTTTACCTGTTTACATGTTATGCAACGTTTAAGAAAAAGTGCCTCCCATAAAGGGAAGTTGCGTTTTGAACTGTTTCCTATTGATATGCATGTCCAAAATTTTTGCATGTTTCCTGTAATATCTGTTTTACTTTGTTTCAGCCCGCGGACGTGCTGTATTTAACGGGGGGGTATGTGGCGCCCCTGATGGTCCAGTCGCCACAGAGGTATTGCACCTCGTCCAGAGGTGTGATACCCCACTCTCAGGTAAGGAGGAAGCACCACCCAGGACTCTAACACCTGTGGAGAACAGTGAATATTCATTTCTCTTTAATAGCGGGCACAGTAAGTGCAGCCGCCGGGCGATCATGTGTACCCAATACTAAAGAGAATGAATATTCACTGCTCTCCACGCCTATGTGACCGGAGTGCAGTGACTATTCATTTCTTTAAGTAGTGGACATACGTGATCACCCGGCCGCAGGAAGTCGGCTACTGTGCCCGCTATTAAAGATCAATGAATATTCACTGCTCTCCACTCCTATAGTCCCAGCATGGAGAGCAGTGAGTATTCCAACAGCTGTCCGCTGCTTGTAAGCAGCGCATGACATCACTACCATGCGCTGCTTTGAAGTATAAACCAGCTGCTGGCATCAGAACAAGACACTGCGAGGGAGCACAGGAAGGTAAGTATAATGGTTTATGGTTTTTTTTAATGTTTTTCTGATGGGGACCATGTATACCAGGATAGGGATGAGGAGGCCATGTATACCAGGATAGGGATGAGGAGACCATGTATACCAGGATAGAGATGAGGAAGCCATGCATACCAGGATAGGGATGAGGGGGCCATGCATATTAGGATGGAGTAGAGGAAGCTATGCATACTAGTATAGGGATGAGAGGGCCATGCATACTAGGATGAGGGGGCCATGCATACCAGGATGGGGATGAGGGGATCATGCATATCAGCATAGGGATGAGGAGGCCATGAATACCTGGATAGGGATTAGGAGGCCATGCATACCTGGATTGGGATGATGGGGCCATACATACCAGGATAGGGATGTGGGGACCTTGCATACCAGGATGGGGATGAGGGGGCCATGCATACCAGGGTAGAGATGAGAGGGCCATGCATGCCAGGATGGGGATTAGGGGGTCATGCATACCAGGATGGGGATGAGGGGACCATGCATTCCAGCATAGGGATGAGGAGACCATGCATACATTGATAGGGATGAAAAGGCCATGCATACCAGGATAGGGATGAGGGGGCCATGCATACCAGGATGGGGATGAGGGTGCCATGCATACCAGGATGGGGATGAGGGGGCCATGCATACCAGGATAGGGATGAGACAGCCATGCATACCAGGATGGGGATGAGGGGACCATGCCTACCAGGATGTGGATGTAGATGACATGCATACCAGGATAGGGATGAGGAGGCCATGCATACCAGGATAGGAATGATTGGGCCATGCATACCAGTATAGGGATGAGGAGGCCATGCATACCACAATAGGAATGAGAGTGCCATGCATACTAGGATGAGGGGGCCTTGCATACCAGGATGGGGATGAGGGGACCATGCATACCAGCATAGGGATGATGAGGCCATGCCTACCTGGATAGGGATGAAATGGCCATGCATACCAGGATAGGGATGAGGGGGTTATACATACCAGGATAAGTATGTGGGGGCCTTGCATACCAGGATGGGGATGAAGGGGGGCATGCATACCAGGATAGGAATGAGACAGCCATGCATACCTGGATAGAGATGAGGTCATGCATACCATGGCCCCCTTCTCTTCTCTCTCTACACGGCCCCAATTGGATAGACCATTAGCAGATTTTGCTTTCAGTACCATCTTTATGCTGATGACACACAACTATATACGTCATGCCCCGACCTTACCCCCGCTGTACTACAGAACGCCAGTGACTATCTGTCCGCAGTCCCCAACCTCATGTCCGCTCTCTATCTGAAACTCAACCTCTCAAAAACTGAACTTCTTCTGCTACTAACCTCCCTAAATCTGACATTTCCCTCTCCGTGGGTGGCACCATAATAACACCCCGGAAGCAGGCGCGCTGTCTGGGTGTTACGTTTGACACCAATCTCTCCTTTACATCCCATATACAATCACTTGCCCGCTCTTGCCGCTTACACCTAAAAAACATCTCATCTTACCATGGAAACAACAAAAACCCTCACTGTAGCATTGATCCACTCCCACCTGGACTACTGCAACAACAACAGAGTCATGACATTATTATTCCATATGGAGCAATATATGGGGTCCATTATTCTGTATGGAGCATTATATGGGACCCATTCTGTATGGAGCATTATACGGGGCCCATTATACTGTATGGAATAATATATGGGGCCATTATATGTTGTATAAAATATTATATGAGGCCCATTATTCTGTGTTGAGCATTACATAGGGCCCATTATTCTGTATAGAGCATTAAAAGGGGTCGATGCAATAACGGGCGATAAAAAGATCATATCTACATCAAAATGGTATCAATAAAAACTCTCTTTCTCTCTCTCCATGCTCACAATGCATTTCTCAGGTTCAAAAGTTCATGACGGATCCAGCTAAAAACCTGATCCGTCGCATCAGTTTTTACCAATCTGCACAGGATCCGTCTTTTTCAAACTAGGACGGATTGTGTCTGATTGGTAAAACGGATGTGTGAAAGTAGCCATAATCGATGCAGTGTTTACGAGAAAACAATCTTTACAACCCTGGCCAGGGATGAGATGACAAATATGACTAGCTGCAGAGGGATGTCCCCCTGACTTTTTCCTGCCTCACTCTCCTTGATTGACAGGTCTCTCACTATGTTTGTGAGGAGGGAGAAGCCATTGGGGACATCCCTCTGCGACTAGTCATCCTAGTCACCTCATCCTGAGACATGGACATACACAGGTAGATGACATGGCTCCTCAAACCATCACTGATTGTCGAAACTTCACACTAGACCTCAAGCAGCTTGGATTGTGTGCCTCTCCGCTCTTCCGACAGATTCTGGGACCTTGATTTCCAAATGAAATCCAAAATTTACTTTCATCTGAAAACAACACCTTGGACCATTGAGCAACAGTCCAGTTTTTTTTCTCCTTGGCCCAGGTAAGACGCTTCTGGCGTTGTCTATTGGTCATGAGTGGCTTGACACAAGGAATACGACACTTGTAGCCCATGTCTTGGATACGTCTGTGTGTGGTGGCTCTTGAAGCAATGACTCCAGCAGCAGTCCACTCCTTGTGAATATCCCCCAAATTCTTTAATGGTGTTTTCTTAACAATCATTTCAAGGCTGCGGTTATTGCAGTGGCTTGTGCACCTTTTTCTACCACACTTTTTCCTTCCACTCAACTTTCCATTAATATGCATGGATACAGCACTCTGTGGGCAGTCAGATTCTTTAGCAATGGCCTTTTGTGGCTTACCCTCCTTGTGGAGTGTGTCAATGACTGCCTTCTGGACATCTGTCAAGTCATCAGTCTTCCCCATGATTGTGGAGCCTACTGAAACAGACTAAGGGACCTTTTTAAATGCTTAGGAAGCCTTTGCAGGGTTTTTTTGTTAATTATTCTAATTTACTGAGATAATGATTTTTGGGTTTCATTTGCTGTAATCCATAATCATCAACATAAACAGATAAAAACATAGATCACTCTGTTTGTAATGACTCTATATAATATATGAGTTTCACTTTTTTGTGTTGAAGAACTGAAATAAATTAACTTTTTGATGATATTCTAATTTTGTGAGAAGCACCTGTATGCTGTATGTATATATATATATATGTGTGTGTGTAATTAAAAAATGGATCTGAGCAAGCAGCTTACTGACCAGATGCAGGGTCTTCTGGGAATGTTCCAATATTTGGCAGGCACCGAGAACCAGCACAGCCAGACCCTCAGAGGGGTTCTCCCGACACAGGCAAGTTCTAACCCCAGTCCTGCATCAGGGATGATTCCCATAGAATCTAATGTGCCCCTTCCTGATTTCTTGGGAGGATATGGTAAGCAATTTAATAATTTCAAGGAGGGGTGCAAATTATATTTCCAACTTCGCCCTGTTTCCTCCTGGAACGAAGGTGCTCAGGTTGGTCTTGTTATTTCCCTTCATAGAGGGTATCCCCCATCTTGGGCATTTACATTACCCTCGGTTCACCCATACTTTTATCAGTGGATGAGTTTTTTAAGGCTATGGGAATATTTATGATGAACTGTACTGGGTGGCCTTAGCTGAAACCCATCTTAAGGCATTGTGTCAGTGGGACCTCATTGTGGAGGACTTACTGCTCCCAGTTTCGTTGGTGGGCCTTAGAGACTAGGTGGAACGATTCAGCTCTTCTTAGTACCTTCCTGTCTCGGCTTAATGACCATATTAAAGATATGCTAGGGCACCACACTTCTCCTTGGTCTTTGGAGGTCAAATTGTCCCTCGGCAGAGTTAATCCATTCTCTCCACTGGTCTTGAGGCTGAGGGAGAATCCATGCAGCTTGGAGAAGTTGGTACCTCTCAAGAGTCAAGACAGCTAAGATGGCGTCAATGACAGTGTCTTCTATGCGGTTCCTTGCACCATCTGGTATGTGAATGTTGACGTCTGGAGCCGGCGGGAAATGACCGCACCTAGCTATGTTCAGTGATTCCCAGCTAGGTGCTCAGATATCCCTAGCAAAAAAAATTATTTTACCCATTGTTAGCACGTTTAGCGAGTGTGAAGTGTGGAGGGTTATGCTTTTGTTGATTGCGGGGCTGAGATAAGTTTTTTGAATGCTGCCGTGTCCAAGTAGTTGAAGGTTCCTCTTATCTCCTTGGATGCATCTATAAGATTATCTTCTCAGGATAATTCTCACCTTGCCCAGTATATTCGGTATCGCACCGCAAACCAGTATCTGTTACCACAGTTGCCTGCACAAGGAAGTGGCATGCTTTTTTACAGGCTCTTCCAAAGGCGGTGTTGTTAGGTCTTCTTTGGCTTTGCACCCATAACCCTATTATTGACTGGGAAAGGGGGGATATTGCTAAGTGGTCCTCAAACTGTCAATCCCTCTGTATTATCAAGCCTTGTAAGGTAGTAGGTTCAACCTCTCAGGTCCCGTGGTATGTGGCAGAGATCCCACAGGTTTTCTTCAAGGAGGCCTCCCTTCCACATACAACTTATGATGGTTCCATCCAGCTCATTGAGAGTGCAAAGTTGCCTAAGGGGAGAATTTTTAGCCTGTAAGAACCCGAGAGGCAAGCCATGATGGAATATATTCTGAAAATAATTGAAAAATGGGTTTATCCGACCTTCTAAATCCCTGGTTGGAGCAGGATTCATTTTTGTGGCCAAAAAGAATGGCGGTTTGAGAGCATGTATTGACTATCGTGAGCTCAATCACATAACTGTAAGTAATCAGTATCCTCTTCCACTCATCACTGACCTCTTTAACCGACTGGTGGAGGCAAGCTGGTTTACCAAGCTGGATCTCAACGGGCTTATAATCTTGTTTGGATTACGGAGGAGGATGAGTGGAAAACAGTCGTCAATAACCCGGAAGGTCATTATGAGTATTGTGTCATGCACTTTGGGCTCTGTAACACTCTAGCTGTGTTTCAGATGCTTGTATATGATATTTTCTGTGATCTTTTAGGTATTTGTGTAACTGTTTACATCGATGATATCCTCATTTTCTCTGGAGACCTGGCTGCGCATACGGACCATGTACGCACTGTCCTGAAAAGATTGGAGGATCATTATCGCTATGTTAGGAAAGAAAACTGTGTATTTGAAGTGCAAGAATTGGGGTTTCTGGGACTTATTCTTTCCCTCATGGGGTTTCGGATGGACCCTGAGAAGGTGAGAGCGGTGCTGGAGTGGGCACAGCCTGTTTACCTAAAGGTATTGCAGCGTTTTTTAGGTTTTGCCATTTATTACCAGAGGTTTATTAAGGGTTTTCGAAGGTGGAGAAACCTCTCACCGATCTTATCCATAAGGGGGTAGATGTGTCTAATTGGGATTGGAGACCATTAAGGCCTTTAATACCCTTAGCAAGGCCTTTTCCTCCACTTCAGTTTTTGTCCAGCCTGATGTCAATAAAACTTTGGTGGTGGAAGTGGATGCCTCTGCGGTAGGGGTGGAAATGGTGCTCTCCCAGGGTTCCACCACTCCAACACATTTGGGGCTTTATGCTTTTTTTTCTCTAAAATTCTCTCCTCCAGAGGTCAATTATGATATCGATAACCGTGAACTTCTTGCCATCAAGTTAGCACTGGATGAATGGAGGCATCTCCTCGAGGAAGCTAAGCACCCATTCACAATGCTTCCTGACCATAAGAATATGTTTTTTTTTAAGAATGTTAAGAGATTGAACTCGAGACAAGGCCAATGGGCCTTGTTATTTACCAGATTCAATTTTTCAATCTCCTATCTCCCTGGTACCAAGAATATTCGGGTAGATGCTCTATCTTAGAGTCTTTGTCCTAGTCAGTCTGAAATTACGGAACCTGATTTCATTCTTCCAAGGAGTATTGCAGTTTCTTCTGTCAATTTAGCTTGGGAGGTGGTTAAGGCTTAGGGAATTGTCCTGACCCTGGAGGCAGAGCTACCAAGCGCGCAGGGAAACCGTCCCAATCTCTTGAAGCGTTGCATTCCGGAGCAGTTGAATGTGTGGGGATGCGGGACACCATATCTACCAAGTATTTCACTGCACGGGGAACATGAGAAGCGTGGTTCCATGGTTGCCAGGCAATGCAGGACACTGCTGTGTCTGGTACTAGACAGTGGTGGAATTGTGTCCATTCTGCTGTGCAAGTTAACAGGGAGTGGTTTTCTGGGGATGATTGGGAGGTAGTCAACACCTGATCAGTTCCTTCACCATCAGGTGGGCTATTTAACCCTGCTCCCTGCTTAAGTCTTTGCTTTTATTGCATTTCCTATGTGCTTTGGAAGCGAGTGCTGCAGCAATATTGGTAGCTACATTTTCAGGTTTTTCCTTAGGGTTCTTCCCCTGGTCTCTGTGCTACACTCCCAGTGGTTCTTACCTCTGTTCTTGCCAGGCACCAGTTGCAAAGCGACAGTGGGCCTGGAAAGGGCTCTGCCAAATTCCCCCTTCCATCTCTGGGAGCTGGATGAAGTGTATTCCCGACCCTCAAGGGCCTGCCTGGCTGGGCAGCTTGCGCCAAGTGCATCTGTGACTGCGCCTTTGCTAGTTTGGTGTCAGTCTTATTGAGTCTTTCTGCATTGTGCATAACAGAAATCCTATGCACATTAGGTCTATTTCACACATCAGTTTTTTTTTTCTTGAACTTGAAAAACATAATTTTTTTCTGTGATCTTCCTGACTGACCCTGTGAGCTAAGCCTGCTGCTAATTCATAACTTCCCTCTACGCTCCAGTCACAAAGAGGCTGTGAAGAGGCAGCCTCTGTCCGTCCAGCACTGCTTTCCCTCCCTAAGTAGTTCCCCTGTATCAGACATACAGGTATAACCCCAGCAGTTCTCCTAAGTGTGGACAGTCCACTGGTTGTAGAGGAACGTGTGATGCAGGAGGACTACTGAGCCAGGGAGAGCGGTGCTCGACAGACATGGGCTGCCTTTGACTGGAGCTTGGCGGGAAGCTCTGAATTAGCAGCAGGGACAGATCATGGGGTCAGGCAGGTAAAGTACAAAGTAACATAGGACATCAGGCTCGCCCAGGGCGTGTGTTTTCCATTACTAGCAAAATGAGGAGTGAGGAACCAGGACAGGCCACACACTCTGATCTGTGACATAATGTCCCAGAATGGAGAGGGAGCACTCAGCAGCTGCATGTCCATCAAAGTGAATAGTCCTGAATACCAGATACTGTGACAAATGAAAATAGTTATATGGAAACAAACTTTTTATAGCTTATGAAATTATATCAATATGATTACATTTTAATCTCCCCTGAGTACCCCATAAATTAATAAATAGCATATATGCGTTAAAAACAGATTGTCAGGATTTGA
>VIAB01032672.1:0-16356 GCA_009801035.1 Oophaga pumilio | reverse complement strand
ATAAATGGCGCTATAAAAATGTATAATAATAATGATAATAATAATAATTTATTGTCAAAATACTGTGTTTTCTCTTTATTAAATCATAATGACAATCCAAAGCATACAAATGACCCTGATCAAAAGTTCACGTACCCCATTTCTTAATATCATGTATTGCCCCCTCTAGCATCAATGACAGCTTGAAGTTTTTTGTGGTAGTTGTGGATGAGGTTCTTGAGATCTCCCCAGAGTGGCTCAATGATATTGAGGCCAGGAGACTGAGATGGCCACTCCAGAACCTTCACTTTGTTTTGATGTAGCCATTGACAGGTCAACTTGGCCTTGTGTTTTGGATCGTTGTCATGTTGGAACGTCCAAGTACGTCCCATGCGCAGCTTCTGGGCTGATGACTGCAAATTTGTCTTCAATATTTGCTGATATCATGCTGCATTCATCTTTCCTTCAAATTTGACCAAGTTTCCTGTGCTTTTGTAACTCACACATCCCCAAAACATCAGCGATCCACCTCCGTGCTTTACAGTAGGAATGGTGTTTCTTTCATCATAGGCCTTGTTGACCTCTCTCCAAATGTAACGTTTATGGTTGTGGCAAAAAGTTCAATTTTGGTCTCATCAGTCCAAATTACCTTGTTCCAGAAGTTTTGAGGCTTGTCTCTGTGCTGTTTTGCGTATTGTAGGCCAAATACTTTGTGGCATTTGCACAGTAATGGCTTTCTTCTGGCGACTCAACATTGCAGCCCATTTTTCTTCAAGTGCCTCGTTATTGTGCATCTTGAAACAGCCAAACCGCTAGTTTTAAGAGAGTTCAGTATTTCAGCTAATGTTATTTGTGGGTTTTTCTTTGCATCCAAAACTATTTTCCTGGCACTTGAGGACTAAATTTTTGTTTTTGTGCTTACCATTTGCATATTTCTCTGCATTTCTGTGAGGTTAGCCAGGTTCCCCCCCGGGGGGCTTGTGCTCCTCTCAGTTCCGCTGGAACCACTGTTATTTGTTCATTTGCCCTTTCCAGTTTTTTCAGTGGCTGCGGCTTAGTTTTGTTACACCAGAGAACTGATTTAGGTGGTAGAGGTCGTGTGATCTCAGGTGTTTTTGCAATCAGTAGCGTTGGCATTTTTTAGGATTTTTTTGGATTGCAGTGAGTATCCTTTCTATCCTTTTCTGTCTAGGCAGATTGGGCCCCAGCGTTTGCTCATACTATTTTCTGTCTGTGTCTGTATTTCCTCTTGTCTAACCGCCATTACATGTTTGGGGGCTTCCTATGTTCTTTGGGGATCTGCTCCGGGGCAGATAGCTTTCCTCTTTCTAACTTTAGGTGTAGTTAATCTCTCAGGCTGTGACGAGCCGTCTAGGACCAACGTAGGAACACTCCACGTCTACCTCTAGTTGTGGTGGTTAGTCAGGGTACTGCAATCAAGTAGATTCCAACCTCTCTGGTGTATTGCCGTTTTTGCCTGCTCTCCTCAGCTACCAAAAGATAACACAAGAGTCTGTTTGGATTCCAGAAACTCACTCAGCTTTTATGCACACACACTGATTACAAGCAAACAGGTCACAGGTGAGGATGTTACTTTTAGTAGCCATTCAAACCCATTTCTGTCAACTTCTGTGCATATTATCAGGCCAAAATCACCAGGGTATGTGAACTTTTGATCAGGGTCATTTGGGTGTTTTGGGTTGTCATTATGATTTTCAAAGAGAAAACACAGTAGTGACAATAAATGGCTTCACCCAACCACTAACCATGAGTGGAGAAAAAGTTTTGGTGTAACCATTCATATTCTCTGAAAAAAGGCCAAGAAAACAAAAATTCTGCAGGGGTATGTAAACTGTTGAGCACAACTGTATCTTACGTAATGTATATACAGCAGTTTCAGTGTTTCCTATGTGACGTATGTGCAGCAGTATGTACAGCAGCAACTTCAATGTCTCAGTGTATCTAATGTAATGTATATAGCGCAATCTCGGTGTCTCCTATGTGATGTATATAGAGCAGTCTCAGTGTCTCCTATGTAATGTATATAGAACAGTCTCAGTGTCTCCTTTGTGATGTATATACTGCAGTCTTGGTGTCTGTTAATGGTATACAGTAGTCTCAGTTTCTCCTATGTGATGTATATAGAGCAGTCTCATTGCCTCCTATGTGAGGTCTATAGCGCAGTCCTATATATTGTATATAGAGCAGTCTTGGTGTCTCCTATGTGATGTGCATACTGCAGTCTGGGTCTCCTATTGGATGTACATACAGCATTCTCAGTGTTTCCTTTGTGATGCATATACAGCAGTCTCAGTGTCTCCTATGTGATGTATAAACAGCAGTCTGTACAGCCCCCGAATGATGGTATAAATATCCAAATGGCCTCTGGCAGAAAAATGGTCCCTAACCCATGATCTACATGGTCAACAATTAGATATGAGCTATTGATGAGATTTCAAATTATTGGTAAAATTTGAGGCAAATGTTATTTTTCTTGATATTTACAAAAAAAAGGGATCCTCCTGAATGGCAGCCAGATGTCGTTTTGCTTATTTGTGGAAAGGGGTGAAACAAATATTCTCTGCTCACCTGTCCTGCTGTTGCAGTCCTTCTTCTGGTCCTCAGTACAGCTCCTTCTCCATCTTCACTCTGTGCTTTTGCTTATGGCGCTGAGAAGGACTCCGATGCCGCCACGTGCCCAGTCAGACACGTCATGAAAGTCATTGTGACTTCACAGTTGTACTTTGTGCTGGAAGCCCTGGTACAGAGTGAATATGGAGGAAGAAGACGTCGCGTGCCTTGGAGAAGAGAAGAAGAGGCCGGAGGGAGCTGCAGGGAGGACCAGAGGGGGTGGAGCTGCGGAGGCGGGAAAGGAGAGAAGTGAAGTTTTGTTTTTTGTTTTTATTCATCCCACGTCTCGAGAGATCACAGAAAGCAATTAGACACCTTAGATTTGCACTGAATAAAGTTGATGAATAAAGTTGATGCCAATCAAACGTCCTGCCTGAATTCGAGCGAATCTGGAATTTCATCAGATTCGCTCATTACTATAGACAATGTAACAAACCTCCAGCGCTGACAAGAATTCGATCAGGACAGGTTTTCAACCTCTAGATGTAAAAAAAAAAATTGTCCCATTCACTGACAGCAAGAAGAGATCTAACATTTATCACCTATCCAGTTGCTCCTGTCATCCTACAGCAAAGGGGCCCCTTCTTTCTAAGGGCCCCAGAGCTGCTTTATGGTCTGCCTCTATGATATGTACCCCTTAGGTCTAGTACTTTGCCCCTCATTATTAGCTGGCCGTGGGAGGGAGCAACTAATCGACATCCCATCCAGGTGTAGCAATTGGATGTTTGGGGGCCACAATGGTGCGACGTCTACTCACGGAGGCAGCATTTGTGAGAGAAGTTTTTCAGTTTTCTGTTTTTCCACCTCCAGCTCTTCCGTTCTCTCTCGGATCAAATCTTCTAAATTACTGGAGTATTGCTCCAGCATCCTCAGCATGGAGTCTATGATGTTGGTTTTCTTCCCTTTGTTTATGGTCTTAAACTGAAATAAAATAAAAATGTCAGAACTTAATTACAAAATAAGGACAATCCCGCCACATAGTGCATCATATAGTGCACACGCTGCATCCACTAATAAATGGCATTAATACATTTATAAATCCGATGTCCCAAGGTCACAATGATGCAAAAAAACAATAAAACAAACTAAAGCTTCATAACAGGAGAAATAACAGAGAGAAAGGAGACTGTGTTTCCATTACAGAAAAGTTTGGGAAGGGTTCTGATGAAGCAAGCTGCCTAGCGATGGGGTAAGATGAACACCTATTAGGCAGCAGCGGCATCATGGAGCACAATATATAGCAATATTGAGCAGACTAGCTGTGAATCCTTCTCTGGCGTGAGATTATATAGACATTAGACATTATATAGCAGTACTGTGAATTGACCTCTCGGATGGAATAAAACACTTACTAGAAAGCAATACTGACATTATACAGCAGTACTGAGCAGTGTAGCTGTGACTCCAGCTCTGGGGTAAGATGAAAACCTATTAGGCAGCATCGGCATCTTGGAGCACAATATATAGCAATATTGAGCAGACTAGCTGTGAATTCTTCTCTGGTGTGAGATTATATAGACATTAGACATTATATAGCAGTAGTGTGAATTGACCTCTGGGGTGGAATAAAACTCTTATTAGAAAGCAATTCTGACATTATACAGCAGTACTGAGCAGTGTAGCTGTGACTCCAGCTCTGGGGTAAGATGAAAACCTATTAGGCAGCAGCGGCATCATGGAGCACAATATATAGCAATATTGAGCAGACTAGCTGTGAATCCTTCTCTGGCGTGAGATTATATAGACATTAGACATTATATAGCAGTACTGTGAATTGACCTCTGGGATGGAATAAAACACTTACTAGAAAGCAATACTGACATTATACAGCAGTACTGAGCAGTGTAACTGTGACTCCAGCTCTGGGGTTAGATGAAAAACTTACTAGAGAGCAGTATTGGGGACATTATAAAGCAGTATTGTGAATTGAGCTTTGGGGTCATATAAAGAACCAACTAAAAAGCAACAATGAGGATATCATAGACCAGTATTGAGCAATGTAGATGTGAATTCAGCCTCCTCCCGTATCCATAGACAGACAATCAACATCTGTAATCTGTTGTATCTCAGTAAATCAATCTTGTTGATGGATTTTAGCAATTTTTTTGCAGTGAATTAAGAGATTATCAGGCGGGGAGGAGAGAAGTGGCTCCAAAACGGAAAAAGAATCAGATGTCACTGATAAGATAAGATATATTGCAAAGTTTTTTTTACATACCCTTGTGCTATTGAATTATGCAAAACACATCATTTATGTGTCTTATTATCTATGTCTGCTAATATTTTATAGTCATGTAACTGCTGCAGAAACAGGATAGATTTTTTTCTAGCTATTCATATGATAAAGCTGCTTATACTGCTGATGTATGAATAATGGTTTATCTCAACATAGATCTCTAGAAACATGACCGCTACATCTGGAATATATACAGTTAAACAAGGGAGCAGAATGAGGCCTGAACCGAATCTCTCCCCTGAGTTCTACAATTTTCATCCATTGCATTGTGTTAGGTTGCAGGACCACCTTATGACCAGCAGGTGGCGATACAAATCTAATTTACCGCCATCCTGACAACTCTGAGATCTGATTTGCTGAGTGTTTAAATTTATGATAGATGAGGATCTCTAACATATCGAGGCTTTCTTAATGCTAATTTAACGGATTCAGTGATAACTGCCGCTCTCCTATTACAGAACTATACAAAATACAGAGCCGTATTACTTCTGCATTGTCTTGTACAGTAATGTACAGCATGTAAAAGTGTGGACACCCCTCGTCAAAATGACTGTTATTGTGAACTGTTAAGAAAGTTGAAGATGAAATGATCTCTAAAAGGCCTATAAAGTTACAGATGACACATTTCCTTTGTATTTTAGGCCCAAAAAAAAATATTTTCATCTTTTACGTTTTAAAAATTACAAAAAGTAAAATGGGCCGATGCAAAAGTTTGGGCACCCTGCATGGTTAGCACCTAGTAGAGCCCCTTATGAAAGTATCACAGCTTGTAAACACCTTTTGTAGCCAAACAAGAGTCTTTCAGTTCTTGTTTGAGGGATTTTCATCCATTCTTCCTTGGAGAATTCCTCCAGTTCTGAGAGTCCTGGGTCATCTTGCTTCCTCTGCTATTTTGAGGTCTAGCCACAGATTTTCAATGATGTTCAGATCAGGGTACTGTGAGGGCCATTGTAAATGGCCCTCACAGTCTTGCGCCTTTTGAGGTCGTCTATTGTGGATTGTGACGGGAGTTTAGGATCATTAACCATTTGTAGAAGCCATCCTCTTCCTCTTCTCATCTTCAGCTTTTTTACAGATGGTGTTATGTTTGCATCAAGAAGTTGTTGAAATGTCATTGTATCCATTCTTCCCTCTACCCTTGAAATGTTCCCAGTACCATTGGCTGCAACACAACCCCAAAGCATGATTGATCCTCCCCCATGCTTAAAGGGAACCTGTCACCAGTTTTGGCCGATATAAGTTACGCCCATCACCTTTCAGGGCTGATATACAGCATTCTATAATCCTGTATATCTGCCCCCAACCCAACCTGTAAGAGAAGATAAATAACTTTTATTATACTCACCTGCTGGGCGGTCCGGCCCGAGGGGTATCGCAGGCATACGTCTCTGTCAAAGAGCTCCGGCACCTGCGCACTGCAGTACTTTGCCCCTCAACAGGGCAGAGAAGTACGCCTGTGCAAGAGCGCAGTGCCGAGGAGACTGTGTGGATGCCGGAGATATACAGGTCGGGTTGGGGGCAGATATACAGCATTATAGAATGCTGTATATCAACCCTGAAAGGTGATGGCCGTAACTTATGTCTGCCAAAACTGGTGACAGGTTCCCTTTTTCCGCAATTCTGTGCTTTTTTTTCTGCACACATATTGTTGATCATTGTGGCCAAAGAGTTCTATTTTAATCTCATCCACAGGACTTGTTCTCAAAATGCATCAGGCTAGTTTAGATGTTCTTTTGCATACTTCTGACACTGAATTTTATGGTGAGGACGCATAAGAGGTTTTCTTCTGATGACTCTTCCATGAAGGCCATATTTGTGCAGGTGTCTTTGAACAGCATAACAATGTACCACAACTCCAGAGTCTGATAAATCTTTCTGAAGGTCTTTTGCAGTTGAGTGGGGATTCTGATTTGTCTCTATACCAATCATACAAGCAGCTCTTTCTGAAATTTTGCTTGGTCATCTAGACCTTATCTTGACCTCCGTCGTTCCTGTTAACTGCCGTTTCTTAATCACATTCTGAACTGAGGAAAGAGCAACTTGAAAACACTTTGCTATCTTTTTATAGCCTTCTCCTGCTTTGTGGCCCCACCATTTTCATTTTCAGAGACATAAGCAGCTGCTTAGAAGAACCCATGGTTGCTGTTTTTTGGCGCATGGTTAGAGGAGGATGGGTGTCATAGAAAACATTAAGATCCATAACACAGCTCCGGTGAGGGAGCATTCACCCCCCTCCTCTCTAACACAGAATCCTACGATCTACAGCTCTCCCTGAAGTAGAATTACACAGCTGACATATTGGAAGTGAAGACATTAGTGGTAGCTAAGAAGTGACAAAACTAATTAAGACTCCCTACAGAGTACAGATAATTAAACAGGAAAGATCTTTTCTGAGGTAAATATAACAAACACACATGTGTGTACACATAGATGAAGAAGTGGAGAAGTCTTCATTGTCCCCTGGAAACACATCCTGAGTTGAAAAGAAACTGTACATCTGCAACTAGCCATTTGGGAATTGATGGAAAGTTATGAATATTTGGGTTTCTATAGATCCGATATTAATGGGACATACATTTTCAACTTCAGGACTTATTGAGAAATAAAATGCACATTGTTTCATACCCGTGACACATGTCTATAAGCCCCAAGTCAATAGTGCCCAGATCGCTGACAACTGCCATACCATGTTTCCTATCTATGAAAAGGTAAAATCCCGACAAAAAATATGACGGCGATATCAAACTCCTGTGATCGTCAGGAGTGAAAATATAGTGAGTGTTGGGAATATCATCAACTTCTGAAACTGAAGCCACATCGCATGACCAGCCCTGTTATAAGTCATCAAGGGGAGGTGTGTGGGTGTAACATACGTGCTGATAAAAGGAAAAGGCAAATAATGATCTGTGTTCAGTGCTAAGGAAGATACATATCATTGTAGGCTTTATCCACGTTAACAAGATATTTTCAATTGGATTGATTCCATCTGCTAAACTGAGCCATCTCTGTGACCAGTGTAGTAAGTTTCTCTGTTAATCCATTTTATTTTATGTAATTGTATACGCTGTATTGTTTTGTCCCGTTTGTAAAATCTTTTGCATATTTTTTGTAAACGCTGCCTATTGTTCTGGATTAAATATAAAATGTATTAGTTCTGTTCCTTTTGTTCTGTAAACCACACTCCTGAAAGCCATTAGCTATCAGAAACTAGGCGATCAATCGGCCTGTATAAAAACGATTGGTGGTGGTAGCGAGAAGTTGTTGAGTTATCGTATAACAAACAGTTTTGCAATTTACTGATTATTAAAATTTTCAGTCATTTTTGAGCCATTAAAATTTTTATTTACTCATTGCCTTTGAGACTGACCACCATTGCTAGACAGCAGAACATGCGCAGTGCTTACAAGCTCTTTTCTTTTGAGCTTGTAAGCACTATTTTGAAGTTGGCCAGGATTGCTGGAGCGTGCTGCTACCTCCTAATCCCACCCAGGTTCAGCGCAGTGCTTACAAGGTAGACAGCAGGTGGTCGGTTTCCTAGGCAATCAACTGTAAACAAAAGAAAAGTGCTAATATTTCAGGAACTGCTACAAATTTTAATAAGCAGTTTATTGCAAAAGGGCTTATTTTTACAATCACTATCCGACAATTAACATCTAAGAAAATCGAAATAACCCTTTAACTTATTAATAACATCATACACCTCCTATTTAACCCCTTTTTAGGCTACTGAAGAAATCAGGATAGGTAAAAATTCCCTGTTTTCTGAAGCTCATTTGTCAGCTTTGCTGTATAGAATGGGACAGATAAGCAGAGTCATTTCAGTATCATTAGAGTCCAGGGTAATAATGACAGCTCCATTGAGCTAAATAAGGCAAGACAGCACTTGGAGTGGCCATACAAATCAGATGTATAATGGTTTAACTTGCAAATTTTGTGTGGACACTGCTGAGCATCTATTCTGGTTAGGAATCTCCCAACTCCTTTCAGCAGGAAGATATCAAGTGAAATATAGATCGGGCATAAGTCAATGCCAGAAAAGTCTGGCAGAAGCTTACTCACCTCTGCCTACTGAGAATACATACAGTACATGCTCAGCTGTATTCAGCACTACCTCTCATTTGTCTGTCAGTCTAAAGTGGAAGGGATGAGGTGGAAATAAACTGAAACTTCTTTTATCCCCAACCTGATCGAAGATCTCATCGAATGTTGGCCTCCGTTCTGCTAATTCACTCCAACATTGTTTCATGAGCTGAATGCATTCCAGAGGGGCTTGGTCAGGGGCCACAGTTGGACGACACAGAGGGGGAGGCTTCTTTACCTTCTTGATGATTTCTGAAAAAGGTAAACTAGAGTCACTATATACAGCATTTTCTTCTAGTTTTCTAAACATCTCTACAAACCATACCCATCTCATGGTTTATAAGATCTCTGTGATGCTAGTCAATACTCATGGGAAAGTCATGAGGCTGGGTAGTCAAGATGTCCGGGGTCAGATACCAAGAGAGCTCATCATAAACAAAAGCGTAAGACAAAAGGTATAGTCAGGCCATGGTCCGAGGTCAGGATTCCTGGAAGGTAGCAGATCAAAACAGAGGGACTAGGCAAACGGATGGTCAGAGGCAAGGTCAAAGGTCGGGTAACAATAGTTCTGAGACTGAGAACAGGAACATGAAACATGCAGACCCCACCGATCATAAGCTCCAACTGGCAGTAATTGGAGGCAGAGAGCCAGCTAGATAGCCAGGTAATCAGTTCAAACACAAGACACATAGAGGAAACCTGGCATGCTCTGGCCCTGATTGGGTGGTTGGACTTTTACTCAGCACATGACAGCTCAGCACACCCCAGACACTGATTGCATGGCTGAGCGGTCCATCACCATATTGACAGCTCAGCACTCCCCTGCCCTAGATAGGAGGAACTGTGACAATCTCTGTTTAAAAAAAAAAAAGGTGGTCATTATTATTTTCTGACACCTGTAACTATTTTAATGGTACCTGCACTTTTAATACCTTGTCTAGGGCCTGTTGTATGGCAGTACCCACATGTGCTCAAACGGTGACCACCTTCGCTAAGAATCTTAAACATACACACAGTGCACTATACAGGATGAGCTACAAGAAGAGATGTAATACTACCCCACTATGTAAGGATGTATTGTATCAAAGCATTACCCTCAGAGGATAGTCCCGACATGCAGTATGGCGGACCCCGTACAACCACTTCTTGCAGTATGATAGCAAAGCTGAATACATCCCCTTTGAAGGTTCCTCTCCTGGCCAGGTTTTGATCTCGAAGAAGCTCTGGAGCCGTCCAAAACAATTCTGCATGAGAGAATGTCATCACATAAATTAGCTCCTCCCATGAGAAGTTGATGTCACAGTCTTTTCATTAGAATGGGGTGGAATTTAGTGATGTTATTTGGTGCAGATGTCATGGCAAGGTCCTAGTGTCAACAGGAAGGGGATTGTATAGAGACCAGGATTATAACTCAAGACCGATAGAATAGAGGGTAGAAACACTAACAGTGAGCCCCAAGTTGAGAGATTTTTTGTTTGCCTATTGTAGAAACGGGACCCCTTTTTTTAAAAAAATGGATCATATCACTGTGTAACACAACCCCTCATATACTCTTTCTATCCTCTTAGACTGGTGACCTCAGAGAGGAAAAGTCTCTCAGCTCAATCCACTCAAATGGTTGGATTATGGGAAAAGATTGGCTTCTTTATGTTCCTGTAAGGAGGTGAAGGGTATTAACCCTTTAAGGTTTTATCCCCTTTTATTGTACTTACTTGTGTATATGTATGCCTTGTATGATGTTATGCATATATATATGTGGGGGTTGAGTTATAGGTAGATAGTGCATCCTAGGGGTCACTAGAGGAGGGCACTAGAAGGGTAGTGTATATATTTATGGGTTAAGCGTAGTTTGCGAGGGATCACTAATGGGACACGTTAGAGATCCAGTTAGAATGTTATAAAAAGATGTCAATACAGTAATTGGGTTTGGTCACTAGAGGGGGGCATTGAGCTCATCCAGTACTATAGGGACAATAGTTAGGGACTTGTTGCTAGGGAAAGATTGCCTCCAAGCGGGAATCTGTCAGGAAGATTTCCTCTTAGCGGAAGTCAGTCGGGGGTGGACCTTGCTAGTGTGAGGACGTCCACGTTCTTGGGCCCTGAGGATAGGGTAGGAAGAAGAGGGGACCAGCAACCCCTGAAGAAGCCGGTGAAGGATTCACCATGGGAAACGTGAGCCCAAAGAGAGTGGGTTTACGTAGCAGTAGTCCAGTGGAAGAACCACTGTGGGAACGCTCAGCAGAAGAGGTCATGCATGAGCGTAGAAGCGAGTGGGCCATCAGAAGTATCCGGGAAGGATAACCAGAGAGGGGTGGACAACCTAGTAGATGTTTCTTTCTTATGCTGGATTGAAGTGACTCCAGGGGAAGAGATCGAAGTGCCTTTTTCACCGGGCTCCTTGTCCCGTCAATACTTGGTGGTCCATTCTGGTGTAGCAGAGAAGAAGAGGCAGAATTGTGAAGACTGTATTGCTGGTATCGATTGAGACGTGCTTATGGTGTCTTGGATATGCTGTGTCCAGAGGAAAATAAAGCAGAACTGTTTGACGTGATTTGGGACTTTGACTCTAATTGCTCTGTACGCTCCCTCATGGGAGGAGAACACCCCAGGCGAATGGAGACTACAGGGGTAAAATACATAGCAGCTTCCAGTGCATCGGACCCACGGCCGTCCCTTTACATTCCTATAGAAAATGACAGTAGTTACACCCCGAGTGCCTCGCTTGTGACCAAACCATTGGGTCCCTCTACTTTGATTATAAGATGAGCATAGGACAGGTGCCTTTAAATGAACCCACCCTACAAATGCCATAAAAAAAATACCCCCAAGGAAACAAAAGGAAAATAATAAATAGATTCCAAAAAAAGAGAGTAGAAATCAGGTGGTGGATGAAATAAATGTTATATTATCTTCTCCATCCTCACCTCCAGGGGGTGCAGGGCATCGGGGAGCCTTTTGGTTTTCTACAATTTCATTATAACCATAGTCGGTGATCTTCAGGACAAACCTTCCATCCACAACACAATTCCGTGACTTCAGCCGTCCATGTGGGAAGTCTCTGTGGTGTAAATATCTCATTCCCTATGATAAACAAAAACAAAAATATTCAATTAATATAAAAACAGAAAAAACTAAATAGCCGATCATTTCTCCAGAAGACCCCAGGGCTGAGCATTCGACACCTCTACATCCACCGCCAAGCGCTAGACTTGTTGGGCTTTTATAACTCCTGTGTTGCTATTTTGTTGACTTGACTGGTGCTACACCTATTTTTTTTTTCAATAGTAATTCGTTGAACCCTTTTCTCATTTTAACATCTCACTCAGACACGTCTACATGGTACAAACCTTGATCAAATCTAAAACAAGCGATGATTTGAACATCCAGTCCAGCTTGACGTCTTCGTTCTTCAGTAGATCCTCCAGGCTTCCTCTGGAACAATGTTCAGTCACGATGGCAAAAATGCCACAGTCGGAAAAGAAGCCCAGGAAAGGATTCACATTTTCGTTCCTCAAATCTTTCATCTGAAAAACATAAAAAGGAACATTCAACTATAAACAGGACCTGATTTACATTGATGCCAGTATTTCTAAGCCGCCCACTTATTATCGGTCATCTTGTGCATAAATAAGAATACAGTACAATGCATGATAATTATTGGTGCAATACAGTGCATGAGTAAAAGTCAAAACCTAAGATAAAAACAAAATGAGTAAATGCCCTGTAGTATGTATATAAGTAAATAGTAATAGTTATAAATAACACAGAGGACTTACCGTAGTTGACACTATTTTTATCAAAAAATCATAAAAACCATCACACCGCGACAAGGTGTTCCCAAGCAGGATGCTCCTATCTTTAGTGTTAAACCTCACCATGTGTCAGCAGACCTCAATGTATGTGGGGGCAGATCAGGACCCAGACCCAACTGTTCAGACATCTGCCTGTGAAAAGCTACATAGACAAAATGCCCAGCTCAAAAAGGTCTAGGTCCTACTCTGCCCCATCTGTGTTTTTATATCTGTTGACATTAATACTAGAGATAGGACCATCCCGATGGTACACCTTGTTGCAGTGGGATGGCTTTTACGCTTTTTTTTTTTTTTAATCAAAACAGTGTTAACTACGTCCCTTTTGTTATTTTTATGTACTATTACTATTTACTTACATACCAGTACATGATGCCTGTAAAGAAGAAAACTAGTGAGGTTTTCAGAAAGAAAAAAATCATTATTCATTAAGGCCTGATTCATTATTGCATTTTTGGCTTTCTTTGTCGCGTTTTAAATCTTTTCAGCCTTTTTTTGTTTGTACCATATTTATCTTTGTATTTGAGCCTTTTTTTAAGTCATTTTTTATGTGTTTGTCTAGTTCTTTTTAAGCGAACTTAATAAATGTAGCTAATACTAGAGAAGAGAGAGAGGATTCAAAAAGATCGAAACAAATTGGAACTGTGGGCCGCAACATACGGAATGGTTTATAACAGGGAAAAATGCAAAGTACTACATCTGGGAAAGAAAAATGAAAAAAGCATATGGGAGGAATAGGGCTAAGCATCAGCACATGTGAAAAAGACTTGGGTATACTAATATATCACAGACTGCACATGAGTCAACAGTGTGATGCAGCAGCAAAAAAAGCAAACAGTTCTTGGATGTACACACATGGTCAAAATTGTTGGTACCCCTCGTTTAATGACAGAAAAACCCACACTGGTGATAGAAATAACTTGAATTTTACAAAAGTAATAATAAATCAAAAATCTATGAAAATGAGCAAATGAAAGTCAGACATTGCTTTTCAACCATACTTCAACAGAATTTAAAAAAAAATAAACCTCATGAAATCGGCCTGGACAGAAATGATGGTTCCTTAACTTAATATTTTGTTGCACAACCTTTTGAGGCAATCACTGCAATCAAACGATTCCTGTAACTGTCAATGAGACTTCTGCACCGTTCGACAGGTATTTTGGCCACTCCTCAAGAGCAAACTGCTCCAGTCGTCTCGTGTTTGAAGGTTGCCTTTTCCAGGCGGCATGTTTCAGCTCTTTCCAAAGATGCTCAATAGGATTTAGGTCAGGGCTCATAGAAGCCACTTCAGAATAGTCCAATGTTTTCCTCTTAGCCATTCTTGGGTGTTTTTAGCTGTGTGTTTTGGGTCATTATCCTGTTGCAAGACCCATGACCTGCGACTGAGACCAAGCTTTCTGACACTGGGCAGCACATTTCTCTCTAGAATCCCTTGATAGTCTTGAGATTTCATTGTACCCTGCACAGATTCTAGACACCCTGTGCCAGATGCAGCAAAGCAGCCCCGGAACATAACAGAGCTCTCTATGTTTCACAGTGGGGACAGTGTTCTTACTTTATATGCTTCATTTTTCCGTATGAGAACATAGAGCTGATGTGCCTTGCCAAAAAGTTCCATTTTTGTCACATCTGTCCATAGGACATTCTCCCAGAAGCTTTGTGGCTTGTCAACATGTAGTTTGGCAAATTTCAGTCTGGCTTTTTTATTATTTTTTTCAACAATGGTGTCCTCCTTGGTCGTCTCTCATAAAGTCCACTTTAGGACAATAAACATGGAAGAGCGCAGCATGAGAAGCACCAGGTGGTTTAATTGGGATGTTACAATGAAAGGTGGGGGGATTAGCCTCTCACCTGGAAGGGTTGTGCACCCCTGCACAACTCCTGTAGGGGACGGCTTTGTGTACTCCTGCTCTGTAGCTCCGGGATCGCTCCTGTGCTGTGTACTCCTGCTCTGTAGCTCCGGAATCACTCCTGTGCTGTGCTTCCAGTTCTGGTCACGTGGGCCCAAGATCCAGTCACGTGATACCACTTCACAGGATGTGACATCACTTCAGGTCCTGTTGCCTGGATATGAACCCTTGCAACATTGGCGTTGATAAAGTCCACTTTGGCTCATACAGCGATGGATGGTGCGATCTGACACTGATGTTCCTTGAGTTTGAAGTTCACCTTTAATCTGTTTAGAAGTTATTCTGGGCTCTTTGTTACCATTCATATTATCTGTCTCTTTGATTTGTCATCAAATTTCCTCCTGTGGCCAAGTCCAGGGAGGTTGGCTACAATCCCATGGAGCTTAAATTTCTGAATAATATGTACAACTGTAGTCACAGGAACTTCAAGCTGCTTGGAGATGGTCTTATAACTTTTACCTTTAACATGTTTGTCTATAATTTTCTTTCTAATCTCCTGAGATAACTCTTTCCTTCGCTTCCTCTGGTCCATGTTGAGTGTGATACACACCATGTCACCAAACAGCACAGTGGGACTTCACAGGAGAAGTCCCAGAAGACTGGAGAAGAGCAAATGTTGTTTCTATCTTCAAAAAGGGGAAGAAGGTGGACCCAGGGAACTACAGGCCGGTGAGTCTGACTTCTATACCAGGAAAGATCTTTGAGCAAATTATTAAACATGTATGTAAGTACCTGGATAAGAATGAAGTGATTAACCAGACTCAGCATGGGTTTGTAACTAATAAGTCATGCCAGACTAACTTAATTTCCTTCCAGGGAAATGCTGTAGATATAGTTTATATTGACTTCAGCAAAGCATTTGACGAAGTATCTCACACAATCCTTATGAAAAAAATTGAAAAAATGACTAAGTATGGAATGGACAAGGCAACTGTTAGGTGGATTCATAACTGGCTTAGTGATCTGACCCAAAGAGTGGTCGTAAATGGGTGCACATCCAGTTGGAAGAATGTCTCAAGTGGGGTAACACAGGGCTTTGTCCTGGGCCCTGTATTGTTCAACATCCATCTTGAACTACCAGGCAAACACTCACCAGAAGTCTGAGCGGTCCAAGCAGCAGCAGACCAGTAGCACAGACGACCCTGGATAGCGTCTCCCACAGAGACCAGGTGCGGAGAGGTGCGAGCACAGTTCAGCAGCGCTGAGGAATTCGCGCGCTGGGAGGGAAGGATGCAGAAAGGACCTGCGGCACGTGACCACGGGTCAGAGGGGAAGGAGGCGGGGCCAAGCGTGGAATTTGTCGGGGAAGACCGAGAAGCATGGCGGAGACCCACAGGTAAGGACAGGATACCACGGGACTCCAGGGAATGAAGGGGCTCTAAGGGATGACAGGGCACCCGGAGAGAGAGAGTAGAAACAGACAAGCCGAGGTCAGTGAAATCGGGACTGGCAAAACAGTACAGAAGGAGCAGACAAACAGAGATACCTAGGACCAAGCAGAAGTAAAAAACCGGGCGGGCAAATAACAGTACTGAATCAGAAGAGAAAGATCACAACAGGGAACAAACCAGGTCAGAACCAAACACACAGATCAAAAGACAGGCACAAGGCACAGGCACACAGGAGTCGACACACTCAGCCAAGGACGAAAGTATAACCGACAAGGCATGGGCGTACCCAGGTTCAAAACTAGGGGGGGGCAAGCCAA
>VIAB01032668.1:12041-22939 GCA_009801035.1 Oophaga pumilio | reverse complement strand
GTAGTTGATGTACTTATACAGTCATAAAGGCTTTGCAGAAAGTGTAAAGTGTTACACCCGGTCCCGGTTCTGGCGCTGCCCCCAGTTCTGGTCACTTATCCACTCCTGCTCCAGAGGCTGCCTCTGTACGTCTGCGAGGTCCCTGTCAGGATCCTCGCTCTCTGTCTGTCCCTCAGCATCCTGCTGCTTCTCTCTCCTCTACTTCCTGGCATGCTGCCAGGAGGCCTCCAGGGAGAATGCTTAGGACAAGAGCGCACTTCCCTCTGGTCTCTTAAAGAGACAGCATGCACTTTTTGAAAATATCAATTAACCAATGACAGCGCACTGATTACTATTTCTGGCCACTCCGCCATAGGGGGAGTGCCGGAGCAACGAGTATCTACTCTTGCTAAACCCGGTTCTGTCCTTGCTCCGTCTGCGCAGTTATAGCATTCGGTTTGGCACTCTGCTTATACTGATTTTTTCCGCAGAATATCAGTGACCTGTTTTTCGGCTATCCTAGACGACAGCTGTACACTCAAGTGCCATCCCGTTCCGCCACTTGCCGTCCAAACCTATGGACGAAGCTAAAGTTGCTGGAGCCAGCTTCCTTCCATCTAGCCGGAACCTGACTATCCTCGCAGGAGCCAGCTTCACCTCATATACCCGGTGTCCGCCGGTCAGCTCCACCATATCTGCAATATCTGTTCACCCGTTTGTCCCACTGGGACAGCTGCCACGTGTCCGGGGTCTAACTGGAGGTAGCACCTGTGTCCCCCAGGTATTCCACTCTGGTCCTGTTCGAGGGACCTTACTATGGATACCTGGGGCTCACTAGTTACGCCCCCTTCGGAGCCCCCCTGAACCGAGGTCTCGAGGTTCCACTCAAAAAATAAAAGATGAATGTGAACTTCATCAGCTGTGCCTCCGCTTCCATTTGTTACATAAAGTCAGCCAAAACTTATAAGAAGGGTCATCCATACACCCCTGAAGACAACATCTAGCAGGCCTCATCCGAATATTGAATATTAAAAACAAATTATGTGATGCTGTCATCTGGTAGTGTGGAGAATTGTTTGCTAATCCAGGCTTTTTTCATTTTTATGAGAGTGAGTCTGTCAGTATTCTCAGTTGACAGGCAAAATCGCCTGACTGTTTTGACCCACTCCGGTGGCACTGAAAACCCACTCAGACAAGACACTAGTGGCAGAGCAGCACAGAACCTCCAAGGCATATAGGGACAGTTCATACCAGATGTCCAGCTTTGAGACCCAATAATTGAAAGTCACAGAGGAAGTAGGAACTACTCTGGTTTGGTCATCCCAGTATTGTTTGACCATCTTTAAAAAAAATTTTCTCTCCTTGTCAAAAATACTCAGTCATCAGGCCCTGTGTGCTGTTCTGGTGTCATGAAATTGGCCCATGCCTTTGACAGTGTACTCCTTCCTCTGCTGTGTGTCTCCCTGGCTTCTCCTCCTTGGTTGGGCAAGAAAGCTTGCTCCCTGCCGCTAGCGTTGTTTGATGAGACATTTTTCAGCAGATTTTTCACAATGGCCTTGTGGTTCAGCACCAATTTAGAAGACCTCTCCACCTCAGGAAGAAGAGATGTAAAGTTCTTCTTGTAACGTGGGTCTAGTAGGGTGAATAACCAGTACTCTTTTTTGACCAAGATGAATGTATCGGGAGGGTCATGGGAAAAGCAGCGGTATATAAATTCGGCCATATGTGCCAAGATCCATACAGCCAACACTACCCTGTTTCCACCATGATAATGACTCTCCATCTCCTCTTCCCTTTCTTCCTTTTCATTCCCATCCTCAGCCCAACCAGGTAGGAGAGACAGAACAAATGTTGTGTGGCTACTAGCCTCTGTTGCACTTGCCATCAGTTCCTGTTCCTCCTCTTCCTCCTCCTCAGTGTTCACCTCCTCATTATTACCCAATCTACGCTGAGCAGATGAGATGAGGCTGGGCTGGCTAGAATGTCTCTGTGTTGTTTTCCTCCATTCCCACTTGGTCCACATGCAAAGTTTAATGTTTAATTGTGATCAGCAAGCAGGGTCATTGGGCTGATTATGGCATCATTGCTGCTCACCATCTTTGTGGAGTTCTCAAAGTCTTGGAGAACAACACAAACATCAGATATCCATGCCCACTCTTCAGTTGTTATGTGCAGAGGCTGACCAGAATACCAACTCACTTGTTGGAGCTGGAACTCAACCACTGGCCTCTGCTGCTCATAAAGCCTTGCCAGAATGTGCAGTCTGGAGTTCTAGTGTGCTGTGATGTCACACACCAGTTGGTGATCTAGTACTTGCATGCCCGGTTGCAGGACTGCCAGAGCGGCGGCAGCTGTAGCCAACTGGTGCAAATGGGCGTTGACATGGTATACTTTGACTAGTAGCTTTGGCAAATCTATGTAAGTTTTCAGAAACTGCTGAACTATCAAAGTTGAGCACATGTGCCAAGCATGATACGTGTGTGAGTTTGCCAAGCTTCACAGCCGCCACCAGGTTATGTCCATTATCACACACGACCATGCCTGGTTGGAGGTTTAGCGACAAAAAACACAGATCTGTCTGGTCTGTTACTCCTTTATGCAACTCTTTCACGGTGTGCTGTTTATCTCCAAAACATATTAGCTTCAGCAGAGTCTGTTGCTCCGTTGCTGAGGCAGTGCTGCAGTGCTTCCAGCTTCGGGCTGATGTGCACAATGTGCTCTGAGATAGCACATCAGAGATGGAGGATAAGGAGGAGCAGGAGAGGGTGCAGGAACAGCTGCAAGAAGTGGAGCAATCCTTGATTGAGGTAGGGCCAGCAATCCACAGCATCGAGAGCACATGTGCCATGCCAGGGTGTCCCTTGGCCTCAGCCTCCACAATGTTCACCCAGTGTGGCATCAGGGAAATGTAGCATCCCTGGCTACAAGCGCTTGTCCAAGTGTCGGTTGTTAAGTGGACAATCCCACTAACCGCATTGGTAAAGTCATGAGTGATGTTCTTGGACACGTGCTGGTACAAGGCGGAGATGCCACACTGGGAGAAAAAGTGTCGGCTAGGGACCAATTACAGAGGGACGGCTGCCGCCATGAGTCAGCGGAAATCCTCCATGACAACAAGCCGAAATGGCAACATTTTCACAGCAAGCAGCTTGGAAATGTGTCAGTTTAGCCTTTGGGCCTGATTGTGGTTGGCTGGAAATTTTCTCTTTCATTTCAAGGACTGGGGTAGGGACAGCTGAACACTGTGCTGGGACAAGGATTTGGAATGGCCTGATGGTAAGTCAGAACGTGCAAGGACAGGTGTTGGGCAGGAGGCATCTGTGAAAGTGTTTTGTATAGGGAATTGGGAATCACCTAGCACAGGGGAAGAGACAGTGGTGTCACTTGATGGCACCAATTGTGGACCCAGGTGTTCAGCCCACCAAGTCGGGTGCTTAGATGACATGAAAATGATCATGTAGGTGGTGGTTAGGTTCTAAGTGGTCAGATCCCTGCTGATCTTGGCATGGCAGAGGTTCTAAATGGCCATTTTGTTTGTCTCAGAACTCTCTTTAAAAAAGTCTCAGACTGGGGAACACCAGTAAGTTAGAAACTGCTGAATCCCACCCTTGGGGCTCTGGTTCTTCCAGGTTTTGGGAACACCCTGCTATTTTAACATGTGGCTCCACAGAACCCGGGAGAACCCCCTGAATCCCACAACTGCCTTTAATCTGCACTATTTGCACTGTACAAAAAAAATTGATTTTGCATAAGGTTGCTGCCAAATTTGTGCGTCCTTTGTGAAATGATCTATATTTTTCATGAATACATATATTTTCTAAGAAATAAATAAGCACATGAATAAAGGGATTTTATTTTTAGCTGCTTATGGGAATGATGTATATACCCCTTTATAAACAACATCTCTTATGTGAATAAAGGGATTTTATTTTTAGCTGCTTATGGGAATGACGTATATACCCCTTTATAAACAACATCTCTTACCATTCAGTCTTTTGCATTATGATATTTCCTGTTCGTTTAGAAAGTACCACAAAAATCCTTCGACTGTCCCCCTTGCCTTTTACATCATGCTTTCAGCATGAACAAGCAGGTAATAACCATTTAGCGTGGCCATTACATCTTCTAAGGACTATTATCAAAATGGTCATTATACATAATGGAGATTATTACAGACAGCTCAAGAGACCTTTTTAGAAACATCACTCCTGTAATACATGGGCCTTTAACCTTAAGCACAGGCAGAGAAATAGCAGGACAAAAAATATCTATTTTTTTACCATTAATGTTATATTATAAATTATTAAACATAGGCATAAAATGTATAATGAACCTTGGTTGCTGGAAAAATGCAAATGCTAAAAATGATCAGATTTTAATTGTGGCCCAGAAAAGACTTCATTGTGTTAAGAATTTCGTATTATGAACATTTACATTTGAACAGCTTTTGTATCTCTATAAATAATGTAAATGCCAAATTGCCAGAATGTGTAGCAACTCTGTACAAATAATTACTATGCGATTGCCTGGTGCTACTTATCCAGATGCAACCACTACAAATTTGCATTAAGTAAAAATCCTACCATTTAAATTCAAGTGTTAACCTAGTAAGTGCACCCGTTTCAGTGTGTAGTTCATCTATCAGATGCAATAATTTATCATAGTTGCTTTACATGAATAATGTGATCATAAAAGTGTAAATCAAAAGCAGATGGGTTCATAATAGCAACATTGAGAAGTCTAAAACTACATTCCCAACGATGAGTATTCGGTGAGCTTTTGATGTTTCATACTCTATGCGGCATTTTTGCACTTACTAGGTAAATTAGGATACTGGTGTTGATATCCTTAAGCCACAGCCTCCCTCATTACTCCCACTTAAAAGGTTGTCAATATTTTATCCCATCAATACATTTTCGACATAATCTCCCAAAACTCTTTCCTTACAAAATCTGCATCCTTCAGATGTTCTTCTTTGCACTGCTCTTGTCTGTCCCAAATCGATCTGCATTATTTCTTCTGTACATTTCCCATAATATGGAACTCACTACCCCAAATGGTTAGTATCTACCTCATTTTTGGAACTTTCAAAAGCAACCTGAAGGCCATCTGTTCAGAAAATTATTTATTATTATAGTGCCATTTATTCCATGGCACTTTACATGTGAAACGGGGTATACATAACAAAACCCTAGTACAATAATCTTGAACAAAACGAGTCACCCACTGGTACAGGAGGAGAGAGGACCCTGCCCAACAGGGCTTGCAATCTACAAGGCAGTAATCCCAGGTAGGTTGGACTTTCCTTTTTATGTGCCCATTACTCTTTGTCATGTTTGTTGCACTTCTTATTTTCTTTTTTTATGTATTGTAAACCCTGTTTTCATGTAACATTCCCTGAAATTTAGGGTGCTTTAAAATACATTTAATAAAAAGAATATTAGTAGCTGCTATTGAAGTTGGTGTGAGGCTAGATAGAGGTAGGAGTTCTATGGGACAATATTTTATTTGTCTATGTTCTACTCCATGATATATGGACCTGAAAAATTGTGCACAGTTGAATACTAAAAAAATTATCAAAGCTGTTCATGCGAGTATGAAAAAAACAAATACTGTAAAGACTAACAGACACTATCACTAGTAAGTAAATGCTAATCTATAACTGTTATAATGCATGTGTTGTTTATAACATTTTCTATCTATAATACTTGTCAAAAGTTTGGACACAACTGATCATGCTATGATTTTCTTTGTTCTTGGTATTTGCACAATGTAAATTCAGACAGAAGACAACAAAACCACAAAGGAACACATACAGAAAATATGTGTAAATGAACACGTGAAATAAACTAATATATGTGTTAAATTTTAGATTCATCAAAGTAACTCCATTTTATTCTGATGACAGCTTTACATATGTTTGGAATACTGTCCACTGTCAAGCATTTTCATCATGTAGTCACCTGGAATAACTTTCCATGAACTGAATTGCCTTGTAAAGTGTTTACTTGTGAAATCATCTGCCTTCAGAAAGTGTTTGCGACCTTTAGGCATATTTTGCAGTGCTGGTGCATAGTTACACACAGTGCTGATATTTATTTCACAACTATCCAAAGCCAGAATATGACAAGAACCAATTAACTAAGTAAAGAGAAATAACATTAATTAATTAATTTAAAACATGAAGGCTACTCAATCTGGAAAATTACTTGAACCTTCAATGTAACCTCAAGTGCAGTTATGAAAAACATCAAATGCTATGATGAAACTAGCTCTCATGAGGACTATCCAGGAAAGGTAGACTAAAGGTACTGCCACACTAAACGCTCCCGCTAACGATCACGATAACGACGCATACTAATGCGATTGCTTTTGTGATCGTTTTAATGTCGCTAGTAGCTGCCACACTTAGCGATCTCGTTAACGACGCATAAGCGGTTAGCGATCTCCTTAACGACTTTGCGATGTAAAAAACAGCGCACATCTTTCACAAAACGTGCCAGACACAGCGATATAGGCTCACCAGCGTGACGCCAACGATCTAAATACGGTCCAGAATTCTAGTGAACGATCAGCTAAATCACAGCAGGGGCCACGTCGTTGCTACATGCCACACACAACAGCGTCACTAACGAGATCGCTAAAAAGTGACGTTTTTTAGCGATCTCGTTAGCGATCTTGTTTAGTGTGGCATACCCTTAAGATATGACTCTGCTGCATAGGATAAGTTCATCAGAGTTATCAGCCTCAGACACAAATTGACCGGAGATAACTATCTTTACAAATGATGCACAGACATCTACTGGCAGACACATTTACATGCTAACTACCTAGAGGAGACTGCAAGAAGCAGGCTTTTATGGCCAAATTGCAACAAAGAATCCACTACTGAGGATAGCTAACAAAAAGCGAGATTTGTTTTGGCCTTTTGACTCATTGAGTGAACATTAAATCAGTGGAAAAATGTACTGTGGTTTAATGAGCCAAAATTTGAGATTTTTGGTACCAAGTGCCATGTTTTGGGGGGATGCAATAAAAGTGAGTTTCTACATGTGTCAAGCCCATTATGAAGCATGAAGGGGCACTTTGCAGTTGACATTGTTGGTGATTTATTCCAAATTCTAGGCACATTTACTCAACATGACTTCTACAGCATTATACAATGACATGCTGTCCCATCAATTTTGCACTTACTGGGACCATAATTTGTGTTGCTACAAGACAATGACCCAAAACTTATCTCCAAACTCTCTAAGAGCTATGTGACCAAAAAGGAGAGGATGGAGTGTTGTGCCAGATGACATGGCCTCCACAACTACCCGATCTCAACCCAAACCCAAGATGATTTACAATGCATTGGACCTCAAAGTGAACACAAAGCCGCCAACAAGTACTCAGTACTTTTGAAAACTCCTTCAATACAGTTACCAATGACTACCTAATGGAACTGATAGAGAGAATGCCAAGGGCGTGAAAAGTTGTCATCTGAGTAAACAGGAGCTACTTTAAGCCCCAGTCTAAAAATAGCAGCCCACAGCCACACCAGAAAAGGCACATCTATTAGTTGCGACAAAGTTTTGTGATTTGTTTGGCTCTTCCCACTTGCCCTACAGGGGTGACAAGTGGGCTAATGGTTGTGGGATTGATGTCACCTTTGTATTGTCAGATGACATCAAGCCCAGGGTTAGTAATGGAGAGGTGTCTATAAGACACAGTGCTAGCAGTAATCTCACTGAAGTCACTGCAGTTCATTGGCCTGGCTGGGAAAGCATACTCAGTGACCTGCAGTAACCTAATTATGTCACTGCTAGTCACTGAGGCTGCACTCGTGCAGCACATTCCCTGTGGTTTTCAGCCTGGACAGTTGCATCTTGGCACCATCCAGGTTGAAAACTGTTTGTCCCCAGACATGGATTACGGCATAAGACAGATTTTTGATTTTTTACAGGAGAGCAGAGCTTCACTGGAATGAGTGTTAGGTGAGTATTTTCGTTGTTTATTTTTTTACATTTTTTCAGGAGACCACGGCTTCAATGGAATGAGTGTAAAGTAGGTATAACTGTGTTTGTTATTTTTAAATAAAAAAGTAAAACTTTGTGTCTGTTTATTTCTAATAAAGGACTTTTTCTGGTTGTTTTTTATTTACAATTTGACTGTGTTAGTAATGGGGGCATCTTATAGATGCCTCTCCATTACTAACAACTGGGCTTGATGTTACCTGACAATACAAATGTCACATTAATCCCACAAACATTACCCCACTTGCCACTGTCACAGGACAAGTGGGAAGAGTCGGGCAAAGTGCTAGAATTGGCGTATCAAGTAGATGTGTCTTTTCTGAGGCGGCTGTGGACTGCTATTTTTATACATCTATAATGCTAGTAGCTAATGTTAATAAAAACATTGATAAAATATCTCTTAGGCTATGTGCACACAATGCGGATTTCTTGCGGATCCAAAGCATTTTTTCTGCGCGGAATTGCACCAAATCCACAAAGGAATCCTATTCCAAGGTTAATCAATGAGAATCCAGAATTGTTGTGCACATGATCCAGAAAATTCTGTCCTGATTCGCAGCATCTTATTTTCCGCATCATGTCAATTCTTTTTGCTGATCTGCAGCGTTTTTCTCCCATAGACTTTCATTGAGTCACTACAACAATCTACTGTACAACAAAAACGCTGGTGTAAAAAGGTTTGCGGATTTGCTGTGGATTTACTGCTGATTTGGTGCTGATATGATGCGGATTTGGAACAAAAAACGCAGCAGATTTGTAAAAAGAAATGATGTCAGGAGGAAGAGTGTGTAGGCAGAGAATTTAGAATTGAGCCTGTATTGGTTGAAGCACATCAACAATGGAGGTTGGACTTGAAAATGACTTTTTTTACATTAATATATCTTTATTAAGCAAACAAATCCACAAACAAAGCCACATGCAAATCTGCATGTAAATCCGCATCAAAAACGCATGAAATCCGCACAAAAAATGCGCAGAATTTACACTGCGTTTTCTGCCAAGAGATGCAGAATCTGCGCAGAAATATCCGCAAGCAAATCCGCAACGTGCGCACATAGCCTTAAGCTTAAACTTAAAGCTTAAAATAAAAAATACATTAGAATGTATAAACAGCTTGTAGAAATATGTGCAACAAATCCATGTTACATATAAGTATACAGTATGTGAGTTGGACAGGCTTGGAATGACCCATAGGAGAACAGGATAATCCTCTGGTGGGCCCCTGTGCAAGAGTGGGTCACCACCCACTTATATGAGCAGTTCTTGGCACAATATACTTGAATCACTATGCATAGACATAGACAGCATCTTATTCATTTAACAATCTACCCAGTTCTCTGTTATATAAATTTGTGATTGAGGATAATGTTACATTTGCATGTAGCTGAAAAGTGGGGCCTGAAATTGGTAACTGGTGAGCCCTTGGCACATCAGTCCGACACTGGGTGGGAACATTAGCCAGAATATGAATAAGAAGGAAGGCTTCTGTATTTACCAGCTTTAACCCCTTAACAACTGCCAATACATCTTTTAACGGCTGCAGTTAAGGGTACTTATTTCTCAGTACCGATTTTTAACAGCACTGAGAAATAAGTGTATAGTGCCCAAAAGCATCAAAAAATCTCTGGTTACAGTTAGGGTTGTGGTTAGAGTTAGGGTTAGGGTTGGGCTAGGGTTAGTTAGGGTTGGGGTAAGAGCTAGGGTTGGGGCTAGGGTTAGAGTTGGGGCTAAGGTTAGAGTTGGGGCTAGAGTTAGGGTTTGTGCTAGGTTTAGGGTTGTGTTGGAGTTAGGGTTGTTTTAGGGTTATGGTTGTGTTGGGGTAATGGTTAGGGTTATGGTTGTGGTGTTGGGGTTAGGGTGGTGTAGGGTTAGGGTTGTGTTTGGGTTATGGTTGTGGTTAGGGTTAGGGTTGGAATTAGGGTTAGGGGTGTTAGGGTTGGGGTTAGGGCTGTTTTAGGGTTGGAGTTAGAATTGGGGTGTTTCCACTGTTTAGGTACAGCAGGGGGTCTCCCAACACGACATGGCACCCGTCATTGATTTCAGCCAATTTTGCGTTCAAAAAGTCAAATGGTGCTCCCTCCCTTCTGAGCCCTGTCATGCATTTAAACAGTGGCTTTTTCCCACATATCGGTGTACTCGGTAGAAATTGCACAACAAACTTTGTGGTCCATTTTCTCCTGATGCCCTTGTGAAAATAAATAAGTTTGGGACTAAACTAAATTTTTTGTGGAAAAAGTAAAATGTTCATTTTTTTAAGTTATGATTCTTGTTATGTTTGTTATAATAAAGACTGATTTGGTCAATTTAATCCCACACTCTTGTCTGTATTTATTTCATGAGGGGGGAAAGATTGGTGAAAGGAAAGTAGTAGTGGTGGAAAGACAGCCTGTACAATATGAGAGTCAAGGCTAAAACAGAGCCCCAGAAAACCTATAGGCATAGTGACCCATGACTCGGTTTTGTAGGGCCGACAAGGGGATAAGAGGTCTGCACGTAGCCTGGGTAGTGGGGTCAAAAGTTTAAGAGGTAGTTATTAAGGGGGTGGTTAATTAAAATGTTCTGATACATATAAATAGAGTGGAAGGGGCGGTAGGGCATTCATTTGTATGGAGGACCACAGAAAAAGTTCCCGCTTGCGCTGGTTTTCTCAATTTTTTGGGATTAGTCTGGAAGAGAGGCATAGTTTGGATTGCCATGGTGTCATTTCAGCTTGGCAGTGTGGAGGACTTCTTGGATTTGGTTGATAATTGTGGTGGGGGGTTTTGCATAAAACAGATGGCATTCTCCAATTGTATTTGGAATTTGGTAATGGCATGGTGGAGTTTTTGTGACTTTTCAGGGTGGGGTCCTGGGGAGTCGGTGGCATGTTGAAGCTTTCCGGTGACAGAGGTTCCCTTGAGC